>JAEIFX010000897.1:0-12914 GCA_018904325.1 Drosophila murphyi | reverse complement strand
ACTTTTGGTGCAGAATCATTATATAAAAAGGGATACAACCATTTGAATTTGGAAACAAAAACTTAAAACGTCAATTTCTCGAATTTACCTCAAAATTACATATTTTCAACTTTTGATGCAGAATCATATATTTATAAAAGGGCTTCATAATGTTTGAAAGAAATTCTAACTTTTGACAATTATTGGCGAAGATACAACCATTTGAATTTGGAAACAAAAACTTAAAACGTCAATTTCTCGAATTTACCTCAAAATTACATATTTATTTTCTGATGCAGAATCAATATTTATAAAAAGGGCTTCATAATGTTGAAAGAAATTCTAACTTTTGACAATTATTGGCGAAGATACAACCATTTGAATTTGGAAACAAAAACTTAAAACGTCAATTTCTCGAATTTACCTCAAAATTACATATTTTCAACTTTTGATGCAGAATCAATATATATAAAAAGGGCTTCATAATGTTGAAAGAAATTCTAACTTTTGACAATTATTGACGAAGATACAACCGTTTGAATTTGGAAACAAAAACTTAAAACGTCAATTTCTCGAATTTACCTCAAAATTACATATTTTCAACTTTTGATGCAGAATCAATATTATATAAAAAGGGCTTCATAATGTTGAAAGAAATTCTAACTTTTGACAATTATTGGCGAAGATACAACCATTTGAATTTGGAAACAAAAACTTAAAACGTCAATTTCTCGAATTTACCTCAAAATTACATATTTTCAACTTTTGATGCAGAATCAATATTTATAAAAAGGGCTTCATAATGTTGAAAGAAATTCTAACTTTTGACAATTATTGGCGAAGATACAACCATTTGAATTTGGAAACAAAAACTTAAAACGTCAATTTCTCGAATTTACCTCAAAATTACATATTTTCAACTTTTGATGCAGAATCAATATTTATAAAAAGGGCTTCATAATATTGAAAGAAATTCTAACTTTTGACAATTATTGACGAAGATACAACCATTTGAATTTGGAAACAAAAACTTAAAACGTAAATTTCTCGAATTTACCTCAAAATTACATATTTTCAACTTTTGATGCAGAATCATTATATATAAAAAGGGCTTCATAATGTTGAAAGAAATTCTAACTTTTGACAATTATTGGCGAAGATACAACCATTTGAATTTGGAAACAAAAACTTAAAACGTCAATTTCTCGAATTTACCTCAAAATTACATATTTTCAACTTTTGATGCAGAATCAATATTTATAAAAAGGGCTTCATACTGTTGAAAGAAATTCTAACTTTTGACAATTATTGGCGAAGATACAACCATTTGAATTTGGAAACAAAAACTTAAAACGTAAATTTCTCGAATTTACCTCAAAATTACATATTTTCAACTTTTGATGCAGAATCATTATATATAAAAAGGGCTTCATAATGTTGAAAGAAATTCTATCTTTTGACAATTATTGGCGAAGATACAACCGTTTGAATTTGGAAACAAAAACTTAAAACGTAAATTTCTCGAATTTACCTCAAAATTACATATTTTCAACTTTTGATGCAGAATCAATATTTATAAAAAGGGCTTCATAATGTTGAAAGAAATTCTAACTTTTGACAATTATTGGCGAAGATACAACCATTTGAATTCGGAAACAAAAACTTAAAACGTCAATTTCTCGAATTTACCTCAAAATTACATATTTTCAACTTTTGATGCAGAATCAATATTTATAAAAAGGGCTTCATAATGTTGAAAGAAATTCTAACTTTTGACAATTATTGGCGAAGATACAACCATTTGAATTTGGAAACAAAAACTTGAAACGTCAATTTCTCGAATTTACCTCAAAATTACATATTTTCAACTTTTGATGCAGAATCATTATATATAAAAAGGGCTTCATAATGTTGAAAGAAATTCTAACTTTTGACAATTATTGGCGAAGATACAACCATTTGAATTTGGAAACAGAAACTTAAAACGTCAATTTCTCGAATTTACCTCAAAATTACATATTTTCAACTTTTGATGCAGAATCAATATTTATAAAAAGGGCTTCATAATGTTGAAAGAAATTCTAACTTTTGACAATTATTGGCGAAGATACAACCATTTGAATTTGGAAACAAAAACTTAAAACGTCAATTTCTCGAATTTACCTCAAAATGACATATTTTCAACTTTTGATGCAGAATCAATATTTATAAAAAGGGCTTCATAATGTTGAAAGAAATTCTAACTTTTGACAATTATTGGCGAAGATACAACCATTTGAATTTGGAAACAAAAACTTAAAACGTCAATTTCTCGAATTTACCTCAAAATTACATATTTTCAACTTTTGATGCAGAATCATTATATATAAAAAGGGCTTCATAATGTTGAAAGAAATTCTAACTTTTGACCATTATGAAGATACAACCATTTGAATTTGGAAACAAAACTTAAAACGTCAATTTCTCGAATTTACCTCAAAATTACATATTTTCAACTTTTGATGCAGAATCATTATATATAAAAAGGGCTTCATAATGTTGAAAGAAATTCTAACTTTTGACAATTATTGGCGAAGATACAACCATTTGAATTTGGAAACAAAAACTTAAAACGTCAATTTCTCGAATTTACCTCAAAATTACATATTTTCAACTTTTGATGCAGAATCAATTATATATAAAAAGGGCTTCATAATGTTGAAAGAAATTCTAACTTTTGACAATTATTGGCGAAGATACAACCATTTGAATTTGGAAACAAAAACTTAAAACGTCAATTTCTCGAATTTACCTCAAAATTACATATTTTCAACTTTTGATGCAGAATCAATATTTATAAAAAGGGCTTCATAATGTTGAAAGAAATTCTAACTTTTGACAATTATTGGCGAAGATACAACCATTTGAATTTGGAAACAAAAACTTAAAACGTCAATTTCTCGAATTTACCTCAAAATTACATATTTTCAACTTTTGATGCAGAATCAATATTTATAAAAAGGGCTTCATAATGTTGAAAGAAATTCTAACTTTTGACAATTATTGGCGAAGATACAACCATTTGAATTTGGAAACAAAAACTTAAAACGTCAATTTCTCGAATTTACCTCAAAATTACATATTTTCAACTTTTGATGCAGAATCAATATTTATAAAAAGGGCTTCATAATGTTGAAAGAAATTCTAACTTTTGACAATTATTGGCGAAGATACAACCATTTGAATTTGGAAACAAAAACTTAAAACGTCAATTTCTCGAATTTACCTCAAAATTACATATTTTCAACTTTTGATGCAGAATCAATATTTATAAAAAGGGCTTCATAATGTTGAAAGAAATTCTAACTTTTGACAATTATTGGCGAAGATACAACCATTTGAATTTGGAAACAAAAACTTAAAACGTCAATTTCTCGAATTTACCTCAAAATTACATATTTTCAACTTTTGATGCAGAATCAATATTTATAAAAAGGGCTTCATAATGTTGAAAGAAATTCTAACTTTTGACAATTATTGACGAAGATACAACCATTTGAATTTGGAAACAAAAACTTAAAACGTCAATTTCTCGAATTTACCTCAAAATTACATATTTTCAACTTTTGATGCAGAATCAATATTTATAAAAAGGGCTTCATAATGTTGAAAGAAATTCTAACTTTTGACAATTATTGGCGAAGATACAACCATTTGAATTTGGAAACAAAAACTTAAAACGTCAATTTCTCGAATTTACCTCAAAATTACATATTTTCAACTTTTGATGCAGAATCAATATTTATAAAAAGGGCTTCATAATGTTGAAAGAAATTCTAACTTTTGACAATTATTGGCGAAGATACAACCATTTGAATTTGGAAACAAAAACTTAAAACGTCAATTTCTCGAATTTACCTCAAAATTACATATTTTCAACTTTTGATGCAGAATCAATATTTATAAAAAGGGCTTCATAATGTTGAAAGAAATTCTAACTTTTGACAATTATTGGCGAAGATACAACCATTTGAATTTGGAAACAAAAACTTAAAACGTCAATTTCTCGAATTTACCTCAAAATTACATATTTTCAACTTTTGATGCAGAATCATTATTTATAAAAAGGGCTTCATAATGTTGAAAGAAATTCTAACTTTTGACAATTATTGGCGAAGATACAACCATTTGAATTTGGAAACAAAAACTTAAAACGTCAATTTCTCGAATTTACCTCAAAATTACATATTTTCAACTTTTGATGCAGAATCAATATTTATAAAAAGGGCTTCATAATGTTGAAAGAAATTCTAACTTTTGACAATTATTGGCGAAGATACAACCATTTGAATTTGGAAACAAAAACTTAAAACGTCAATTTCTCGAATTTACCTCAAAATTACATATTTTCAACTTTTGATGCAGAATCAATATTTATAAAAAGGGCTTCATAATGTTGAAAGAAATTCTAACTTTTGACAATTATTGGCGAAGATACAACCATTTGAATTTGGAAACAAAAACTTAAAACGTCAATTTCTCGAATTTACCTCAAAATTACATATTTTCAACTTTTGATGCAGAATCAATATTTATAAAAAGGGCTTCATAATGTTGAAAGAAATTCTAACTTTTGACAATTATTGGCGAAGATACAACCATTTGAATTTGGAAACAAAAACTTAAAACGTCAATTTCTCGAATTTACCTCAAAATTACATATTTTCAACTTTTGATGCAGAATCAATATTTATAAAAAGGGCTTCATAATGTTGAAAGAAATTCTAACTTTTGACAATTATTGGCGAAGATACAACCATTTGAATTTGGAAACAAAAACTTAAAACGTCAATTTCTCGAATTTACCTCAAAATTACATATTTTCAACTTTTGATGCAGAATCATTATATATAAAAAGGGCTTCATAATGTTGAAAGAAATTCTAACTTTTGACAATTATTGGCGAAGATACAACCATTTGAATTTGGAAACAAAAACTTAAAACGTCAATTTCTCGAATTTACCTCAAAATTACATATTTTCAACTTTTGATGCAGAATCAATATATATAAAAAGGGCTTCATAATGTTGAAAGAAATTCTAACTTTTGACAATTATTGGCGAAGATACAACCATTTGAATTTGGAAACAAAACTTAAAACGTCAATTTCTCGAATTTACCTCAAAATTACATATTTTCAACTTTTGATGCAGAATCAATATTTATAAAAAGGGCTTCATAATGTTGAAAGAAATTCTAACTTTTGACAATTATTGGCGAAGATACAACCATTTGAATTTGGAAACAAAAACTTAAAACGTCAATTTCTCGAATTTACCTCAAAATTACATATTTTCAACTTTTGATGCAGAATCAATATTTATAAAAAGGGCTTCATAATGTTGAAAGAAATTCTAACTTTTGACAATTATTGGCGAAGATACAACCATTTGAATTTGGAAACAAAAACTTAAAACGTCAATTTCTCGAATTTACCTCAAAATTACATATTTTCAACTTTTGATGCAGAATCAATATTTATAAAAAGGGCTTCATAATGTTGAAAGAAATTCTAACTTTTGACAATTATTGGCGAAGATACAACCATTTGAATTTGGAAACAAAAACTTAAAACGTCAATTTCTCGAATTTACCTCAAAATTACATATTTTCAACTTTTGATGCAGAATCAATATTTATAAAAAGGGCTTCATAATGTTGAAAGAAATTCTAACTTTTGACAATTATTGGCGAAGATACAACCATTTGAATTTGGAAACAAAAACTTAAAACGTCAATTTCTCGAATTTACCTCAAAATTACATATTTTCAACTTTTGATGCAGAATCAATATTTATAAAAAGGGCTTCATAATGTTGAAAGAAATTCTAACTTTTGACAATTATTGGCGAAGATACAACCATTTGAATTTGGAAACAAAAACTTAAAACGTAAATTTCTCGAATTTACCTCAAAATTACATATTTTCAACTTTTGATGCAGAATCAATATTTATAAAAAGGGCTTCATAATGTTGAAAGAAATTCTAACTTTTGACAATTATTGGCGAAGATACAACCATTTGAATTTGGAAACAAAAACTTAAAACGTCAATTTCTCGAATTTACCTCAAAATTACATATTTTCAACTTTTGATGCAGAATCAATATTTATAAAAAGGGCTTCATAATGTTGAAAGAAATTCTAACTTTTGACAATTATTGGCGAAGATACAACCATTTGAATTTGGAAACAAAACTTAAAACGTCAATTTCTCGAATTTACCTCAAAATTACATATTTTCAACTTTTGATGCAGAATCAATATTTATAAAAAGGGCTTCATAATGTTGAAAGAAATTCTAACTTTTGACAATTATTGGCGAAGATACAACCATTTGAATTTGGAAACAAAAACTTAAAACGTCAATTTCTCGAATTTACCTCAAAATTACATATTTTCAACTTTTGATGCAGAATCAATATTTATAAAAAGGGCTTCATAATGTTGAAAGAAATTCTAACTTTTGACAATTATTGGCGAAGATACAACCATTTGAATTTGGAAACAGAAACTTAAAACGTCAATTTCTCGAATTTACCTCAAAATTACATATTTTCAACTTTTGATGCAGAATCAATATTTATAAAAAGGGCTTCATAATGTTGAAAGAAATTCTAACTTTTGACAATTATTGGCGAAGATACAACCATTTGAATTTGGAAACAAAAACTTAAAACGTCAATTTCTCGAATTTACCTCAAAATTACATATTTTCAACTTTTGATGCAGAATCATTATATATAAAAAGGGCTTCATAATGTTGAAAGAAATTCTAACTTTTGACAATTATTGGCGAAGATACAACCATTTGAATTTGGAAACAAAAACTTAAAACGTCAATTTCTCGAATTTACCTCAAAATTACATATTTTCAACTTTTGATGCAGAATCATTATATATAAAAAGGGCTTCATAATGTTGAAAGAAATTCTATCTTTTGACCATTTGAATTTGGAAACAAAACTTAAAACGTCAATTTCTCGAATTTACCTCAAAATTACATATTTTCAACTTTTGATGCAGAATCATTATATATAAAAAGGGCTTCATAATGTTGAAAGAAATTCTAACTTTTGACAATTATTGGCGAAGATACAACCATTTGAATTTGGAAACAAAAACTTTAAACGTCAATTTCTCGAATTTGCCACAAAATTACATATTTTCAACTTTTGATGCAGAATCAATATTTATAAAAAGGGCTTTAAATTGTTGAAAGAAATTCTAACTTTCGACAATTATTGGCGAAGATACAACCATTTGAATTTGGAAACAAAAACTTAAAACGTCAATTTCTCGAATTTACCTCAAAATTACATATTTTCAACTTTTGATGCAGAATCATTATATATAAAAAGGGCTTCATAATGTTGAAAGAAATTCTAACTTTTGACAATTATTGGTGAAGATACAACCATTTGAATTTGGAAACAAAAACTTAAAACGTCAATTTCTCGAATTTACCTCAAAATTACATATTTTCAACTTTTGATGCAGAATCAATATTTATAAAAAGGGCTTCATAATGTTGAAAGAAATTCTAACTTTTGACAATTATTGGCGAAGATACAACCATTTGAATTTGGAAACAAAAACTTAAAACGTCAATTTCTCGAATTTACCTCAAAATTACATATTTTCAACTTTTGATGCAGAATCAATATTTATAAAAAGGGCTTCATAATGTTGAAAGAAATTCTAACTTTTGACAATTATTGGCGAAGATACAACCATTTGAATTTGGAAACAAAAACTTAAAACGTCAATTTCTCGAATTTACCTCAAAATTACATATTTTCAACTTTTGATGCAGAATCAATATTTATAAAAAGGGCTTCATAATGTTGAAAGAAATTCTAACTTTTGACAATTATTGGCGAAGATACAACCATTTGAATTTGGAAACAAAAACTTAAAACGTCAATTTCTCGAATTTACCTCAAAATTACATATTTTCAACTTTTGATGCAGAATCAATATTTATAAAAAGGGCTTCATAATGTTGAAAGAAATTCTAACTTTTGACAATTATTGGCGAAGATACAACCATTTGAATTTGGAAACAAAAACTTAAAACGTCAATTTCTCGAATTTACCTCAAAATTACATATTTTCAACTTTTGATGCAGAATCAATATTTATAAAAAGGGCTTCATAATGTTGAAAGAAATTCTAACTTTTGACAATTATTGGCGAAGATACAACCATTTGAATTTGGAAACAAAAACTTAAAACGTCAATTTCTCGAATTTACCTCAAAATTACATATTTTCAACTTTTGATGCAGAATCAATATTTATAAAAAGGGCTTCATAATGTTGAAAGAAATTCTAACTTTTGACAATTATTGGCGAAGATACAACCATTTGAATTTGGAAACAAAAACTTAAAACGTCAATTTCTCGAATTTACCTCAAAATTACATATTTTCAACTTTTGATGCAGAATCAATATTTATAAAAAGGGCTTCATAATGTTGAAAGAAATTCTAACTTTTGACAATTATTGGCGAAGATACAACCATTTGAATTTGGAAACAAAAACTTAAAACGTCAATTTCTCGAATTTACCTCAAAATTACATATTTTCAACTTTTGATGCAGAATCAATATTTATAAAAAGGGCTTCATAATGTTGAAAGAAATTCTAACTTTTGACAATTATTGGCGAAGATACAACCATTTGAATTTGGAAACAAAAACTTAAAACGTCAATTTCTCGAATTTACCTCAAAATTACATATTTTCAACTTTTGATGCAGAATCAATATTTATAAAAAGGGCTTCATAATGTTGAAAGAAATTCTAACTTTTGACAATTATTGGCGAAGATACAACCATTTGAATTTGGAAACAAAAACTTAAAACGTCAATTTCTCGAATTTACCTCAAAATTACATATTTTCAACTTTTGATGCAGAATCAATATTTATAAAAAGGGCTTCATAATGTTGAAAGAAATTCTAACTTTTGACAATTATTGGCGAAGATACAACCATTTGAATTTGGAAACAAAAACTTAAAACGTCAATTTCTCGAATTTACCTCAAAATTACATATTTTCAACTTTTGATGCAGAATCAATATTTATAAAAAGGGCTTCATAATGTTGAAAGAAATTCTAACTTTTGACAATTATTGGCGAAGATACAACCATTTGAATTTGGAAACAAAAACTTAAAACGTCAATTTCTCGAATTTACCTCAAAATTACATATTTTCAACTTTTGATGCAGAATCAATATTTATAAAAAGGGCTTCATAATGTTGAAAGAAATTCTAACTTTTGACAATTATTGGCGAAGATACAACCATTTGAATTTGGAAACAAAAACTTAAAACGTCAATTTCTCGAATTTACCTCAAAATTACATATTTTCAACTTTTGATGCAGAATCAATATTTATAAAAAGGGCTTCAAATTAAAGGGCTTCATAATGTTGAAAGAAATTCTAACTTTTGACAATTATTGGCGAAGATACAACCATTTGAATTTGGAAACAAAAACTTAAAACGTCAATTTCTCGAATTTACCTCAAAATTACATATTTTCAACTTTTGATGCAGAATCAATATTTATAAAAAGGGCTTCATAATGTTGAAAGAAATTCTAACTTTTGACAATTATTGGCGAAGATACAACCATTTGAATTTGGAAACAAAAACTTAAAACGTCAATTTCTCGAATTTACCTCAAAATTACATATTTTCAACTTTTGATGCAGAATCAATATTTATAAAAAGGGCTTCATAATGTTGAAAGAAATTCTAACTTTTGACAATTATTGGCGAAGATACAACCATTTGAATTTGGAAACAAAAACTTAAAACGTCAATTTCTCGAATTTACCTCAAAATTACATATTTTCAACTTTTGATGCAGAATCAATATTTATAAAAAGGGCTTCATAATGTTGAAAGAAATTCTAACTTTTGACAATTATTGGCGAAGATACAACCATTTGAATTTGGAAACAAAAACTTAAAACGTAAATTTCTCGAATTTACCTCAAAATTACATATTTTCAACTTTTGATGCAGAATCAATATTTATAAAAAGGGCTTCATAATGTTGAAAGAAATTCTAACTTTTGACAATTATTGGCGAAGATACAACCATTTGAATTTGGAAACAAAAACTTAAAACGTCAATTTCTCGAATTTACCTCAAAATTACATATTTTCAACTTTTGATGCAGAATCAATATTTATAAAAAGGGCTTCATAATGTTGAAAGAAATTCTAACTTTTGACAATTATTGGCGAAGATACAACCATTTGAATTTGGAAACAAAAACTTAAAACGTCAATTTCTCGAATTTACCTCAAAATTACATATTTTCAACTTTTGATGCAGAATCAATATTTATAAAAAGGGCTTCATAATGTTGAAAGAAATTCTAACTTTTGACAATTATTGGCGAAGATACAACCATTTGAATTTGGAAACAAAAACTTAAAACGTCAATTTCTCGAATTTACCTCAAAATTACATATTTTCAACTTTTGATGCAGAATCAATATATATAAAAAGGGCTTCATAATGTTGAAAGAAATTCTAACTTTTGACAATTATTGGCGAAGATACAACCATTTGAATTTGGAAACAAAAACTTAAAACGTCAATTTCTCGAATTTACCTCAAAATTACATATTTTCAACTTTTGATGCAGAATCAATATTTATAAAAAGGGCTTCATAATGTTGAAAGAAATTCTAACTTTTGACAATTATTGGCGAAGATACAACCATTTGAATTTGGAAACAAAAACTTAAAACGTCAATTTCTCGAATTTACCTCAAAATTACATATTTTCAACTTTTGATGCAGAATCAATATTTATAAAAAGGGCTTCATAATGTTGAAAGAAATTCTAACTTTTGACAATTATTGGCGAAGATACAACCATTTGAATTTGGAAACAAAAACTTAAAACGTCAATTTCTCGAATTTACCTCAAAATTACATATTTTCAACTTTTGATGCAGAATCAATATTTATAAAAAGGGCTTCATAATGTTGAAAGAAATTCTAACTTTTGACAATTATTGGCGAAGATACAACCATTTGAATTTGGAAACAAAAACTTAAAACGTCAATTTCTCGAATTTACCTCAAAATTACATATTTTCAACTTTTGATGCAGAATCAATATTTATAAAAAGGGCTTCATAATGTTGAAAGAAATTCTAACTTTTGACAATTATTGGCGAAGATACAACCATTTGAATTTGGAAACAAAAACTTAAAACGTCAATTTCTCGAATTTACCTCAAAATTACATATTTTCAACTTTTGATGCAGAATCAATATTTATAAAAAGGGCTTCATAATGTTGAAAGAAATTCTAACTTTTGACAATTATTGGCGAAGATACAACCATTTGAATTTGGAAACAAAAACTTAAAACGTCAATTTCTCGAATTTACCTCAAAATTACATATTTTCAACTTTTGATGCAGAATCAATATTTATAAAAAGGGCTTCATAATGTTGAAAGAAATTCTAACTTTTGACAATTATTGGCGAAGATACAACCATTTGAATTTGGAAACAAAAACTTAAAACGTCAATTTCTCGAATTTACCTCAAAATTACATATTTTCAACTTTTGATGCAGAATCAATATTTATAAAAAGGGCTTCATAATGTTGAAAGAAATTCTAACTTTTGACAATTATTGGCGAAGATACAACCATTTGAATTTGGAAACAAAAACTTAAAACGTCAATTTCTCGAATTTACCTCAAAATTACATATTTTCAACTTTTGATGCAGAATCAATATTTATAAAAAGGGCTTCATAATGTTGAAAGAAATTCTAACTTTTGACAATTATTGGCGAAGATACAACCATTTGAATTTGGAAACAAAAACTTAAAACGTCAATTTCTCGAATTTACCTCAAAATTACATATTTTCAACTTTTGATGCAGAATCAATATTTATAAAAAGGGCTTCATAATGTTGAAAGAAATTCTAACTTTTGACAATTATTGGCGAAGATACAACCATTTGAATTTGGAAACAAAAACTTAAAACGTCAATTTCTCGAATTTACCTCAAAATTACATATTTTCAACTTTTGATGCAGAATCAATATATATAAAAAGGGCTTCATAATGTTGAAAGAAATTCTAACTTTTGACAATTATTGGCGAAGATACAACCATTTGAATTGGAAGCAAAACCATAAAACGTCAATTTCTCAAATTTACTCAAAATTACATATTTTCAACTTTTGATGCAGAATCAATATATATAAAACGCGCATCATAATGTTGAAAGAAATTCTAACTTTTGACTATTATTAGCGAAGATACAACCATTTGAATTTGGAAACAGAAACTTAAAACGTCAATTTCTCGAATTTACCTCAAAATTGCGTACACCAACTTTTGATGCAGAATCACTATTTATAAAAGGGCTTCATAATGTTGAAAGAAATTCCAACTTTTTTTGACAATTATTGGCGAAGATACAATAATTTGAATTTGGAAACAAAAACTAGAAACGTCAATTTCTCGAATTTACCCTCAAAATTACATATTTTGCAACTTTCGGTGCAGAATCAATATTTACATAAAAAAGGGCTTCATATTGTTGAAATTCTAA
This sequence comes from Drosophila murphyi, assembly GCA_018904325.1. Lineage (NCBI taxonomy): Eukaryota > Metazoa > Arthropoda > Insecta > Diptera > Drosophilidae > Drosophila > Drosophila murphyi. Next base: position 277 of record JAEIFX010000897.1, on the reverse strand, counting down.
CTTTGCAATTATTGGCGAAGATACAACCATTTGAATTTGGAAACAGAAACTTAAAACGTCAATTTCTCGAATTTACCTCAAAATTACATATTGTCAACTTTTGATGCGGAATCAATATATATAAAAAGGGCTTCATAATGTTGAAAGAAATTCTAACTTTTGACAATTATTGTAGAAAATTTTCTGTATTGAATTTGGAAACAAAAACTTAAAACGTCCAATTTCTCGACTTTACCTCAAAATTACATATTTTCAACTTTTGATGCAGAATCATTAT
>JAEIFX010000009.1:0-23625 GCA_018904325.1 Drosophila murphyi | reverse complement strand
TAGCATCTGAGAAGGACAGATATTATTATTCTAATCGACAAATTACTGTCGCACTTACTATATTTTTAGCCATTTATTATAATTTGATACCGAAGGTATCAATAGTATATTTGTTTTGTGTGTGTCCGTATGTATGAGCGCAACTTTTTTCTACACCGTTAGAGATAGGAGGCTTGAAACTTGGAAGACATACTGGTCTGTGCTCCCTCCAGACAAACTGTAAAAATTATAGTGCTATGTCCACCAGGGCGCTAGGAAATGTAGATAAAATCGGTATTTGCAAATCGATAAAGCCACATATCTCCCACAATTTTAAGGATGCAATCACAACATTTGGTTGGTAGATTGTTGTCCGCATATGCCACACCTACCTGCACCGCCCCACGCCCCTCGCCCTTAAAAATTTCAAATGGCCAAATTGTAGGCAGCAGCAAAAACTTTAATTGATAATGAGTTGCTAAAATTCTTGAATTTGGAGCCCTGCGTCCATATCCACATTATGTTAAGTGCAGTTTGAGGTGCAGCAGCCAGCGTTAGTTATTAATCAGATAATAAAGCTATCAAAAAGCTGAAAGCGCAAACATATATCTTCCGCAGTTTCTGAGTTGGAGCCGTCAAATGATGTAGGTATGTTACTGGTGGCCTTTAAAAACTTTTAAGAACCGATAACATATTTGTATGGCCACTCTCACACCTACGCCCATAATCGCCAATGCCGATATTTCTGAAAGTGTAAACCGATAAGTCCACATATCTCCAGCAATTTTAAAGATAGAGTGACCAAACGTAGAAGGTAACTTGGAACCTCCTCCAAGGATCGGCTCATACATTTTCAGACAACGCCCACACCCGTCGACTCCAAAAGCTTAGATCCGTGAAAGCATATCTTCCAATTTTTGTAAGTTGGAGTCACCTAATTTTAAAGGTATACTACTGCTAACTCCCTAAAAGATCGATAACAAATTTGATGGCCACGCCTACCCCTTCTAAGCACATACACCTGTTAGTCTAAATCGATAAGTTCATATATCTCACCTAATTTGAAAGCAGGAGTTACAAAATCTGAAACGTATGTTGCTAGTAGGACCCTTCAAAAATAGAGAGAAAAAGGTTTGGGTCTCGCCCACCGGCACCAAAATCGATAAAAGCCTATATCTTCCGCAATTTAAGAACTACAGTTACTTGGCAAAGGCCACTTCGACTCCAAAATTCCCAGAAGCCTATATCTCCCGCAATTTAATAACAACAGTTACCAATCTTGGAAGGAAGATTACTAGGAACCCTCTCTAATAATTTGTTCGGCCGCGCCCACCCCCACCGCCTAAAATTTCCAAAGAGCTAGGGTTACCAAACTTCGAAGAAACGGTACTCTAAAGTTGCGATAAATTAACAAATTAACAGCTGCTCATTCAATATCAGTTGTATTCAAATACAATTTGAACCAAACATGGTATATTTTAGTTGCTTTAAAAGCAACTGACCGTTTTTGTGGAAGTTGTAAGAGAAGTCGAATTTATAGCAAATACCCGATGCAATTACAAATTTCATAAACATTTCGTTATAGAGCAAATTAGGAAGGTTTCAAAATGTACGACATAATCGACAGACTGAACTGCAATGACATTTAACATCGACATTTTCCAACAATACTTTATACGCTGGATTGGATTGAAAAGGCATCGTTACAGCCAACAATGCAAGCAAATATTAAGACCCTAATGTCAAATATTTAGACAAAAATATTCAATTCCCATCTAATATTATTTCAAGAAATAGCCGTAAGTGTACGAAAAGCTAATACTTACTTATGAGTATGCTCTACAGTCTTTTGAAAATCTTGTTTGTCTATTGTTATGCGTTATCACCGATTGCGTGTCTGAAAAATTTAATAAAGCCCAACGTAACTATTCGGTTACCGAATTTGAGTGATTCGCTGTAATTAAAGGTATTAAATAGTTTCATACCTACTTTGATGGACTGGAATTTGTTGTTATTACAGACCACGCAGCATTATAAAGGTTTATGCGTCAGAAAGATTTATCTGGGAGATTAGCAAGATGGTCAATGAAGTTAAGAAGTTTCACTTTCACAATTATGCATAGGAAAGGATCAAAGAATGTTGTTGCAAATACATAATCCTGTCAAAATTATCCAGCAAATGAATAAGTCCTTGGCATTGGGCCAATAATAGATTTAGACTCAGAACATTTTAAATCACCAAAATATTTTTGACTAATTGAAAACGTTAACTTAAATCAGTGCAAGTTTCCAGACTTCATAATTATGTTTAAAAAAGAACTATGTTTATATAAAACCTTCCATGGGATAGCATATCATCGTACGAAACCCGGTAGTATTCGAAGCTGTATGGACCACATTGTGGTTAGTAAGTTCCACTTTCTATGTCCAATAAAGAAATTCACTGCACTGAAAATTTGTGATTATTTTAAGGGATCACTATTTTACATTTTGGGCGTAGTAGAAGTTCTCCTGACAGATAATGGAAAGCGTTAAGAGCTTCACTGCATAGAAGTACTGGATACCCCCTTATTTCCTGATATTCTATCAGAATATTATGGTACTCGTATATGGAATGCTCTATTAAAGACCTGATTGGTCCATTCAAATACATTACAGCTTATGAGACAAATGTTATATTTTTATGCTATGTCCAATATTCACTGCACTCCAAAACACCTTAATAAGAATTTCGAGATAAATTAAAGCCATCAATATATTTTAGCAAATATCTTTCATTTTCAACACCTTTCCTATTACGTATGAGCACTTGCTTTTCGAAATTATGTTAAAATAAAAGAGAGCACACCTCTACATTGTGATATATTTTATGGTGGTCTACGAAATGTAATACTCATGTGATCTGCGAAATTCAGCTAAAATATATATTCTGCTGTCGCTTCATCCTTGTATATCAGTAGGGGAGAGTTCACATGAAAAAAGTTCATACCTCTAACCCCTCTGCCAATATTCTTAGCAAATATATTGGTTTTGTGGAATGCCCGTCATGCTGTCTTTCCGTCTGTAAGAACGTAACTTTTTTTGCCACCCTGAAACTTGAAACGCATATTGGTCTGCGACACAATTTGGAATATAGAATCTCATTGTACAGCGCTCTCTTTATGCAGCGCTCTCTCTCTCTGTTTTGATAAAGGGCGTTCATTGATCGGCCGACTGTTGCTGGCAATCAATTGTTTCGCATAACTCTATCTGATCGATCGTTTTAGTTATTATCGTTGTGAGAAGGTTTAGCGGTGGCTTCAAACCTTCATTTCGTTCATCGATCGGAAAGCAACCGGCTTCAAATCTGCATGCACACATCAAAGTCTTGTGAATTAAAGCGTTGGCTTCCAGCCTCAATATACATTGAATTAAAAAAATTCGATTAAAGGCAGTGCTAATAAAAATAATACAATATGTTTGCCTCAGCAATGGAAGCTCGGCCGCATCGAATCACTTGTGCCTGGAAAGGATGGTCATGTTCGAGTTGTTCATCTTCGTACAGCCAATGGCATCTGCTGCCGACCAGTACACAAATTGGCCATCTTACCGATGGAGGCTTGATGTGTTGAAAGCAGATCCTTTCAAGATGGCCGGGATATTTGGTCAAACTAATTTGAATACAACTGATATTGAATGATCAGCTGTTTATTTGTCAATTTATCGCTACTTTACATAACTCTGTTAAATCTTATTCACTTATGTAAACACTACATTGTAATTTCAGTAAATATCGATAGTTTTCACTATCGAAGAGTCCGAGTTGGAGATTCAAGCAAGCCAGACGCGCGCTTTTGTTTCGGTCATAAATAAACTTGCTAAATGAAATACTTTAAACACCGCTCAGATCTGAAGTTTCATGTTTGCATAAAAAATGCTTTATGCATTGAACATTTTGGCGCCCAACGTGTGGCAGTGTTTAAACAAATTATTTATAAACGATTTAAATTCCGCTTGCGCGTATATACAAACTAAACAAATTCGCCTTGGCTTCCCATTGCTTGGTTGCAACAATTAAAGCATCAAACTTGACAAAAATGGGAAAATCATTAACTAGAACCAACACAAAGTTCGTCGCAGCAGCAATCACTCACATGCACATAACTCAAAGTAACAGTTATTGCATTGTGTCTCTATATTTGTTTTGCTGACTGTCGGCGCCGTTTTCGCTCGTCGTCTACTTTGTCCGCCGTTAGTTTTCGGTCAATTTTCGATCGTCTTATTTCACAACGTCGCTGCTCTTATTGCATATTTCGCTACTGCTAAAACAGCCAGTGCGCTGCTCGCAATCGTCGCTTAGTTCGTTTGTGTAAGAGCTGCAACTGCGATCGATACTGTTGTAGTTCATATACACACATACACACAACAATACTTTTCATCGTTTTTGGCGCGTCAAGCAGAACTTAAGCTCCCCGTCAAATTCTCTTCGAATTCATTACACATCTGTAAATATGTCGCATTCATTGGAAGACTACCGACGCCAGAGCGCAAATATCAAAAGGAACATTTCCCGCATTAAAACCTTGGTCGATGGACAATCTGGAGATTCTTCTAAAAGATCACCTGCGGATCTTCAATGTCGTTGAGGCATTTTAGAATCGTACTTTAAGCAATCGTTGGCTATTCAATCGGAAATAGAAACTCTGGCGCGCCAGAGCGCGCCAATGAAAAATACGCTAAGGCATTATTAAAATTAAAGTCTCGGTAAGACAAGCCAGCATTGATATTTACAGAGACAATATCGTCTATTTTTCAGTTGCCTTCAGCTAGTTCATCAACCGCTACTCAGCTACGTTCGTTAATTGATAATGCATCGGCGTTATTTAGTTCACTTTCGTCCTTGGGCTCTGACATCGACATAGCGCCAGCCATGTTAAGCTATGTGGTTCTGGATAAATGCGATCAGGAAACTAGAAACAAATGGAATTTATCGCTGGATTATACAACAATCCCGACTTGGGCTCAGTGCGTACAAGTACTGGAGCGTCATTGTCAATTGCTGCTGTCCAAAAGTGCAACAATTAACAAAACGTATTCAAAACAGATTCGTAAACCTGGCAAAGGACATAACTCGTCTTTCGCACTTGCTAACGGCTATGGTCCTGGTGAGAGATTCAACTGGCACCTACAGACTAGGCCGTTCTCTACTGGACTCGTGTTCGCAGGTGAATTTCGTCACCGATTCGTTCAATCAGAAGCTTCGTCTAAAAAGAGAGAAAACGCGATGTGCAAATCAGCAGTATTGGCCATGCACGTGCAGACATCACTTCTCTTACAACTACATCAATAAGGTCTCATTTGTCGCCCTTTGAAGTTTCGTTAGATCTTTGCGTCACCTCGCATATAGCCTATCAGCCGGACATCAATATCGACATTTCAACATGGAAAATATTGTTCTGGCAGATGAGAAATTCTACCAGTCTCGACACATCGAAATGCTCTTATGAACAGAAGCATTCTTCGACATTCTGTCAGTGGGCCAAGTTAAACTTAGTACAGCTGGGCCCATGCTCCAAAAAACGCTCTTTGGATGGGTAGTGACTGGAAAGTGTCAACAGTCTCTAGAGCTTGCTGCTAGTTTTAAGCTTGGTGCCACTTCAATTGACGATCACCCTAAACGCTTAATTGAATCAACGGAAACTTTTAATGTGCTGTTGAAACCAGAACATCGAGCTTGTGAGGAACACTACGTAAAAACGACTGGTATAAATGACTGTGGTCACATTGGTGTAAGCCTGCCGTTTAAGAACAATCCCAGTCAACTTGGTCATTCACTCGACATAGCACGCCGCAGATTTCTCAGCTTGAAACGGCGTTTGGCAGAATCTTAGGAACTTCGCTTACAGTATTGTCAATTCATGGAGGAGTATGAACGTTTGGAACATATGTCGCTGGTCACAGAACCAAACTTATCGGAACCTCACTACTACATACCTCACCATTGCGTTTTGAAGCCCAGCAGCGAAACCATAAAGCTTCGAGTGGTCTTCGACGCCTCGTGTCGAACATCCAATCAAACTTCGCTGAATGATCATTTACTTGGCGGCCCGACTCTCCAAGATAATTTATATTTGCTGTTGTTTGCTGCGTTTCAAATTACATCGTTATGCCATAACAGCTGATGTAACCAAGATGTACAGGCAAGTACATGTTGATTTAAATGATCGCAAATACCAGTACATACTCTGGCGAGCTCTTCCAGATGAACCACTTCGCACTTATCAACTCAACACGGTGTTACATATGGAACAGCCTCGGCGCCATACTTGGCCATACGCAGCCTGAATTATTTTGCAGATCTGTGTCGAACTGAGATCCATCGGTGCTGCAGTCATTGAATCGTCGTTCTATGTAGATGACCTGTTATCTGGAGGTGAGGACATATAAACTCTTCGCACAATCAAGGATCAAGTCCAATTTATCGAAAACTTCGCTAACAAGGATTTAAATACGTGTGACAATGGATTGACCAGCGCACTTGGCGTCAGCTGGAATCAACACACCGATATGCTGCTAATTCACTTCAAATCGAAAATCGTTTCGTCAACCGTCACCAAGAGGACCATTCTGTCAATTGCATCTGCGTTGTTCGACCATTTCGGACTGGTGTCACCACTCATAATCGTCGCAAAGATAATCCTACAGGAGCTCTGGCTTGCAGGTCTTACTTGGGACGAATCGGTAACACAGCAATCATTCCAAACCATTTCGTCACTTGGGTTCTGCGACGCTTCGATTCGAGCGTACGGCTGTTGCATCTATGTGCGGTCGGAATCTGCTTGCGGAAACATTGTTGTTCGCCTTCTCACTGCCAAGTAGCTCCAGTAAAGAAGAAATCACTTCCCAACCTGGAATTATGTGGAGCACATTTGTTGGCACAAGTTTACAACAAAATCAAGTGTATATTCGCCGAAGAGCCACATGCCGTATATATCCGGTCGAATTCGCAAATTGTTTTACATTGGCTAAAACAACATTCAGTCACGTTATCAGTATTTGTCGGAAATCGAGTTTCTGAGATACAGGATTTGAGTTCAACCGGACGTTGGAGATTTGTACCAACGTCATCAAATCTTGCTGACATTGTTTCTCGAGGTGCCACCACTTCTGATCTCCAATCATCCATATGGTTCTCATACAATCGTTGTGTTCGCACTGTCGCTTACATGCGCTTTGCTTCGTTCAAATCACACATATGAAACGTAAATTGGAAACAACTTTGTCATCCTGTTGCATAATTTGGAACATCCAGCAATTATCATTCGTCGAAGACATTCGCCAACTGCAAGAAGATCAACCACTTAGGAGCCATCTAAAGTTTCTCAATCCTTTTCTAAAACACTCCACAGGATTCTCACTTATCAGAGTTGACGGCCGGCTAGACAACGTTGAGTTTGAGAACTTCGAAAAACATCCGATATTGTTGCCCATTAAATCGCACTTCGTCTGGATCTATGTGCGGCATCTACATTTTCGCAACTGCCATGCTGGACCTAAAGCTTTACTGGCACTCATTCGATTGGAATGTTGGATCGTAAACGCCAGAGTCTTGGCACTTCGCATCGTGCGCACCTGCATGGCGTGTGTTCGGCACAAGCTAAAATTGGAAAGGCAGCTTATGAGATCGCTGCCAGTGGAGCGCCTTCGACCGGAACACCCATTCCAATGCTGTGGTATCGACTTCTGTGGGCCAATAAATACGTATGTTCGCATACGAGGAAAGGGTCCCACAAAATCTTACTTGGCCGTATTTATTTGTTCGGCATCCAAGGCGGTGCATATCGAAGTGATTTCTCAATTATCCACCATGGCATTCTTGGCTGCACTCAAACGAATGGTTGCTCGGCGAGCGCTGCCCTCTGACATCTATTGTGATAGTGGAACTAACTTGGTGGGTGCAGCAAATGAGCTAAAGACTTTGAAACAATTTTTGTTTGATCAATCTACTCAAGACGCAATATCAGAGTATTGTGCTTCGGATTTCGTGTCGTTTCATTTTTATTCTGCCCAGGGCACCCCACTTTGGCGGACTCTGGGAAGCAGCAGTTAAGAGCGCAAAGGGGTTGCTGCACAAGACGCTATCGAACACTCGCCTAACATTTGAGGAGCTCTGTACGATCACAACAGAGATCGAAGCTGTCCTCAATTGTCGCCCATTGTCACCTATTTCGCCTGATCCCAACGATCTATCAGCAATCACCCCAGGACACTTGTTAGTTGGAAAATCTCTTCGGGCGCTTCCTGAACACACGATAGCAACGCCTCATCTCAACAATTTGGAGCGGTTTGACGTGATAACCGCTGCTAAACAGCAATTTTGGCGTCGTTGGTCATCAGATTATATTCACGAGCTTCGTGCTCGAACCAAATGGACATCATCGTCGTCAAATCTCGCCATTGGAATAGTGGTCATAATCCATGACGACAATCTTCCGCCTCAGCAATGGAAGCTCGGCCGCATCGAATCACTTGTGCCTGGAAAGGATGGTCATGTTCGAGTTGTTCATCTTCGTACAGCCAATGGCATCTGCTGCCGACCAGTACACAAATTGGCCATCTTACCGATGGAGGCTTGATGTGTTGAAAGCAGATCCTTTCAAGATGGCCGGGATATTTGGTCAAACTAATTTGAATACAACTGATATTGAATGATGAGCTGTTAACTTGCCAATTTATCGCTACTTTACACAACCCTGTTAAATCTTAAAGACTGCATTGTAAATATCGATAGTTTTCACTACCGAAGAGTCCGAGTTGGAGATACAAGCAAGCCAGACGCGCGCTTTTGTTTCGGTCATAAATAAACTTGCTAAATTAAATACTTTAAACACCGCCCCAGATCTGAAGTTTCATGTTTGAATAAAAAACGCTTTATGCATCGAACACAATATGTAGAAATTACATGAAAATAAAAAGTTAATAATTTGTTGAGCCACCAGATGTGATTATAACTAAAAAAAATCGATTCAATAGTATGATTTGAGTACCAACTTAAGCTCGACGGATTGTCTTCCTGACCACTCTAAAAGCTTAGAAAAAATTCCCGAAACCACCCACGACAGGCTCGTGGCACATGAATTGGAGAATTATCCTGCTGGAATAAGGCATTTGGGTCTGACTGATGATCCATAAAGTTCACCTAAACTTCGACCAACAGGTTGATATAACCCTCCGACCTCATACGGTCTTAAATTTTACAAATCAGAGTCCTGTTGTGACGGGTGAAGGAGCGCAGATCGTGAGTGAAGCACCGTTACAACTCCGAGTAGGGAAAACCCCTCAGACTTCCTTAAATCGATTTATAATAATTTAATGTAAATTAATAATTTAAACTTTTAAACCATCGAAATTAAATTTGTTCTCATCAGAAATCGATATTCGCAAATCAATAAAGCCAAAGTCACCAAATTTCGTTGTAGGTTGTAGGCGATGTCCTTCAAGGATCGGAATATCTTCTGCGGATTTTGACTTAGAGCCGTCAAATTAGGTAGGTATATTACTAGTAGCCGCCTTTAAGAATGGAAGCAAATTGTATTGACTACGCCCTCACCTTCGCCCACAATCGCCAATACTGATATTTCGGAAAGTGTACGTCGTTAAACCCGCATATCTTGCTGGTAACCTCCTCGCTCACCACTGCCCCCTAAATCGATTAATCCCTAGATCACTTAAGATCGTACTCCACTCCCGCCATATAATTTCTAGAATCCCATATCTCCCGTAATTGAAGAACTAAAGTCACCAACCTTCAAAGGAATGTTACTAGCTCATTACTAATGAGTTCAAAAATGTATCCACTCTCTAATACCGATACTTGATACCCTTAGAGCGAGATTTACAAAATATTATCATGTAATAATAGTATGGTAATCAATATAATTGATATTCGATGGAAACCGCTTATGGCTGCAATAATGTTATAGCTATAGTACCTTATTTGGTTAGTATCTTTTTGAGGACGTCATTCAAGGGTCAAAGATCCATTATAGTTTCTCTAGTTTCGCTCTGTTGCTCTTGTATGAACTTATATACTCATGATCTAATGGTGTTCTTTGAAAAGGTCAAAAGCTTATTGTCAAGATTTTCAAATGCGTGAAGTACTTGCATGATCGATTGGTTGCTACCCAAGAGAATCTTCTAGTTATCAAAAATAGTATTCGTTCTTGGGGAAGGGAGCCTCTATTTCAACGGAAAGATCTCAATCCACAGCTGATGCTGCACACTGATCCGCGTGATGCAATACTATTACAGCGCGCAGAAAAGGCTTCAATTACGCAAAATCTTTTAGACCTCATGATGTATGTAAACTTAAAACTTTTTTTGATATTCCGCGACGATATACGTTGCCTTCTGGGGAAGGAGGTCAGGAAGAGGACGACGGTGACAATATTTGGCCCCCAATATTAAGTCTTTCTGCTATATCAAAGATTGACAACTCCAAGAAAATAGATGAGAAACATAGAGCAGAAAAACGTGATGAAGAAGATGATGAAGAACGGTCTCTAAGTGAAGAAGAAACTATTACGCCATTTCATCGGTTCGAGTTGTTTAAGGGCATCAGTAAAAACGAACGAAAACTTTTTCGAGAATATGAGAAATACGTAGACACCATTATTGCGCAGTGTCTCCTAGATAGTGTTATAACAAGCGTTACATATTTAAGATTGGAGGTGGAGAATCGTTATGAAAATAACGCACCCATCTTTGAAATATTCATGGAACTACAAGAACCTGTCGTTGTTTATTTTCTTAATCTTGATCCGACCTCAAAGACAGGTTTTGTTGTATTTGTGGAAACGCTTCTAGATGATATTTCCGAAATAATGAAACTTCTTTATCGTGTTGCTCAAGATCCCCCCGAAATTACTGGAGAGGATGCGGTGCGTTTTATGGGTAAGAATTTTCATAGTAAAGTGGTTTTTTGCAATGTCCGTCAAGCAATCTGTCCGTCTGTTCATCTGTATGAACGCGACTTTTTTCAGACTCTCTTAGAGATAGCGACTTGAAACTTGGAACACATACTGGTCTGTGCCCTTGTCAGAAAAAGTGTATAACTTGGAGTTCTCCACCCACTCTAGAAAATCCATTATCGCAAATCGATAAAGTCACATGTCTCACACAATTTTAAGGTAACCAATAGTAACCAAATTTGATTGGTGGGTTGTCAATGTCTTACAAAAATCGTACACGCCCATTTGCGCAGTCAGCCGTTCACCCACCGCTCAAAATGTTGACTACATATTCCGCACTAAAAAGACAACCATGTTTGAGCGTCAAATCGACAAAAAAGTTCATCATATTTTTTCGGTATCCGTCAGCCCTATTTCGTCGACCCGAGGGCAACGCGTCGAGCACAGGTTATTATTTCATTTGACTGCGCGGCGACAACTTCGCGGGCAAATTAAAACCACAAAACTGAGCGAAACTTAAACTCATTGGAAGGAAATAAAATTCAATATATTTCAAACCGACTACAAATGAGAGGGTTTTGTTTTTTTAGTCTGAGGGGGACAAGAGGAGGAATTTTTTATTTTCTTGTGAAAAGAAAAGGTTTGGTTTTAGTGGGACTTTCGTCTAGCACTTATTTATCTGCCCAGGATAATTATTCTTAATTTACTCATGATTAGGTCACAAGCTTTGGGAGACTATCCTCTGAACATCATCCACAGCCATCAGCCTCCAAGTCCCGCAGCAGTCTGTTTATTTATATGCTTCATAGGAAGGGAGACTGGTATGCCTCCTTGGGACGTTACTCTCTCCTGACGAGAGTAAAATTGAATTTTAGAAGTAAATCTAAGAAAGTGGTCTACACCGATTTGGCACCTGTTATCAGATGCTATTACTTATTGCTATCAAAGTATTTCGAAGTCGGTTACTTCCGACTGCAACGTTTTCTCTTTTTTTAATTGGTACTAATATTGCATTTACCCATAGATGAGTTAGACGGCAAGCATGAGCTTAGCAAGCAGCGTACAGACATAATGAATAAAGTTAAACAAGCTTTGCAATCTATTCGGATTCATGGAAAGGGTTATATGGCTTACTCTTACTTATGGACATGGGATAAATATAATTATCTAGTCGAAGTTAAGAAGTATGGTCGTAACTTGACGTTAGTTGAACGCGATGCAGAATTGGAGCATGAGGGAAGCTCTGGCATTAAACCGATTGGCACCGGAGAGTACCCGCCATTTTCAATTTATAAAGAGCAATTGGACAAGTTTATAGATATGGAGGACCAAGTGAATATGTGGGAAACATTCGACATATTTTTCGGATTTTTGCGCCTAAATATGGAAGGTTTCAAGACAGCTGTTTTAAATCAAATTGGTCAGTGGATTAGTTTGTTTAAGCTTGACCTTATAGATTTTGTCAGAAGCTCACTTCAGGTAAGATTACGTATTTTTTATTATTTAAATTGCATACTCTTGAAAATTAATCTTCGCCGCGTACGGTGGTCGCACTATAACTTTCATAACGAAAAAAGGGTTTTTATATTCTTATTTATTTTTATTTTGTGTTTTCATTTATTTTTGTGTTATATTCAAACAATCAGTTGTCTCGTCACATCCCTTCAATCATTTTGATTTGTTCGTGTACCGCCTCCACTCTGCTAGAGTACGTGTGCTTGGTAACCGCCTATTTAACCAAAATGAGCGACACCTCTCATACCGCCATTGACACGCCAGATACTGTAGTTTCTTGGTGCTCGCATTCTCAACAACAACAACAATAACGCCAACAACACAAGAATAATGGCGAATGCTAACCATCCCAACAGCTACAACAATGACATCAACAAGAACACCGCCAACAACAAAAACAATATCTACAAAAACATTTTAAGCAACAAAAATGGCAACAACGCCAACAACAATACCGCCATTAAGAAAAAACAAATAATAACACTAATGTCAACGTCAACAATTTCAACTACAACAACGCCAATAAAATGAGGAAAATTGCGATAGTTGAAGATGAGATCGACTTGAATGCAATACTGTCCACTTCTGTTGATGCTCGTGCAGCACCATAAGGGCTCGCGGATCTGCTGTCAGATTCTGGCGCAGATGTTTAGTCAGTTGACATCGAAGAGATGGTCACAGTGGTGTTGAAATTCGGCCAACAATACCTCCCAGTGCCTCCCAGCCTCCCCCAATTATTGTTGAGGGTATCACCAACGTTGTTCGCCGTTGGCCGAAACAGCGGAGTCGGAGAACAAGTCGAGATGAACGTCAGACTAGGGCTGAGGAACATGGATACTGCCCTGCTGATACTCCCAGGAGTCATCGACGACTTAGTCCTCTGATGGGACTTCTTGTATGGCATGGGTACAGTTTTGGAGTGCGCAGGGTTGCTAGTAAGCATTCCAAAATGCGAGAGAAGCCATCAAGAAGAGATGTTGTCGGTAGCCAAAACAGTCGAAACACCAATACATCCGGATGCAGAGATTGATAAATGTTTGCGAGGTGAATTGGCGGCATTTGGGAATATAAACTATGAAATCAACAAATAGGTGGACGACTTGTTGGCCAAAGGGTGCGTCGAGCCCTCAAGAAGCCCACACAGCGCACCAATCGTGATGGTGAAAAAGAACACGTGAAAATGGCGTCTCTGTGTTGACTTTCAGCAACTAAACGGCAAATCTACAAAAGATTCATATCCGTTGCCGCGAGTCCACCACATTCTGGACCAGCTGAGAGAGGCAAAATTTATAACGGGCATGGTCCTGAAAGATGGATACTGGCAGATCCCGATGGAGAAGGAGAGTCGAGCGATGACGGCATTCACAGTTCCAGGGAAAGTACTGTTCCAATGGAAAGTAATGCCATTCGGGCTCCATTCGGCGCCAGCCAATTGAGAGCAGCAATGTGGACAAGTGTGACTTCTTCAACAATGAGCTTAAATACGTTGGCAATCAGGTAACCGAAGAAGGGATCCCGCCGAGTTGAAATCCCCTGGAAACATAAAGGAACTACGACAATACCTGGGAGTGGCATCGTGGTACAGGCGGTTCGTACCAGATTTTGCCACCACAGTACACCCATTATTGATGCAAACAATTATGGCTTAGGAGCGCTACTGACCCAAGACTCAGAGGAGGGCGAACGGGTCATATCGTATGCAAGCAGATATTTAAATGGTGTGGAGCGTACCCACTCTGCGACCGAAAAATAGTGCCTTGCGGTAATCTAGAGCATAAAGGGGCTAAGACCGTACTTGGAAGGATGCCACTTTACTGTCATTACGGATCCTATGGCACTGAAGTGGCTGAACTCCATCGAAAGCTCATCAGGAAAGATGGCGAGATGGGCACTGGAACTGCAACAGTTTGACTTTGACGTCAAATACCGAAAGAGCAACCTTAATGCTGTTGCAGACGCCCTATCCCGACAACTCCTGAAGACCATAGATGACGCGATAGACCAGGCAAACAAGAGCTGTAACTGGATTCAAATGATGCGGTCTGACATAGCGAAAAATCCGAGGAAGTTCCCAGACTATTGTGAAGAATCCGGCAATCTTCATAGACATCCCGCATAGAGCTGGAAACGAGGATATGGTAGCCTGGAAACTGTGTGTGCCCACCAGCAAGAGAAGGCAAGCGAAAACCACAACACCGCCACAGCAGGTCATACGAGTAGTAGAAAAACAATAGCCCGAATAGCAACACGCTACTATTGGCCAGGCTTATACAGGGACATATGCGCATACGTCCAACAATGCGAAATATGTCAGCAGTATAAGGCAAGTCAAATGGCCGCGGCTGGACAAATGCTGACCAAGATTCCGGAGGAACCCTGGACCACAGTTTGTGCTGACTTCGTCGGACCACTACCAAGATCGACCCACGGAAACACGATGCTGTTGGTCTTTATAGACCGTTTCTCGAAATGGACGGAAATGGTACCACTCGAAGCGCCACTACAGCAACGCTACAAAAGGCCTTCAGGGAAAGGATTCTTGCACGGTTTAAAAAATTACTCGAGGAGATGGGATCATCAGCATCAATTCACAGCGCCCTACACCCCTCAAGAAAACCCCACTGAACGCGCGAATCGCACGGTGAAAACAATGATCGCACAATTCACCAAGGACAACCAAAGACTTTGGGATGAAACTCTACCCACTCTACGAGCTGACACTGGCAGTTAACACCAGCGTCTCAAGCTCCACCGGGTACAGCGCGGCGTTCGCAACACAAGGCCGAGAGCCTAGGCTTCCAAAGGCGTTGTTCGACGAGATGACAGTCGGAACAGGCCAAGCAGCTTAAACACTGTCCGACAATGAGAAGAAATTATAGGAAGTATTCGAAATTGTCCGGCGGAGTTTAGAAAAGCCAGCACAGGACCAAGCTAGGCACTACAACCTACGTCGAGGACCGTGGAAACCCAATATCGGAGACAGAGTGTGGGTGAAATAACACCACCTGTCGAATGCAGCAGAAGGATTCGCGACGAAGCTAGCACCGAGATATGTAGTTTACCAGGGTATTGTTTCTTTTTGCATGAGCTATTTTCTATCGGATAACTTATGTGGTCTTTACTAATGATTGGCTGATGGAACTGCAAACTTAGGCGACCGGTGTATTGTTGACCTCGATATGCGCACTCTCGCTATGCTCGTCTTAGCTCACCGGATTGTCGGGGTTCTTTCTCAATACGGATGTACTCTGCCATATTTAATTAGTGCGCGTTTACAAAACAAGTAACAACTCGAGTTACTGAAATTTAATTATCAATTATTGGAGACACCGACACGTCCTATAACTACACTGAGAAACTATCCTGTTAGACGGATGGTAGTAGTCCCTTTTCTCTACCCACCCTACCATGATAATGATATCAATTTTGTTACATTATCCTTGGACGGACTATTAAAATCCTACCACATTCTGTAAAAACTCAGCATGGATACTCGACAGACGAATACTACTCCTCAGCACCTCATTTTAAATTGCTTTCCAATTCATATATTCTTTCTTAACTTAATTCGGTAGGTTGTGATCATTACTCTTATTTATATTTTCTATTATATAATTGAACTATAATCTATAAGTACATTTTCTTTTTTTTTTGTTTTGTTTGTTAATTCATAATTAGACAGTCTTTCATCACATGACGTATAGATTCTTCTTTTTTTTCTTAATTAATTATTATCATAATTCCATTTTAACTTCGGTATTTCTCAGCATATCTATATGGCTTCACGCTCAAATTCAACTTTAGAATGCATTACTTATATTTAAGGCTTATATATATATATTGAATAAGTTTTTAGATAATGGACGTTACATGGCGTATTTGGCTGTAGATCAGCCCCTTTTTTTTTTTTCTTTTGATATATGTGTATGGTTTACCTTATTTACTAAGTAGGTCGTACATATCTAATTGCTTATGTACCTACATTATAGCTATTTCTTTACTCAATCTACGTTTTTTTTGTTCTTAATTTTCCTTTTTTTTTTATTTGAAGTCGATGCGATCGTTGGGCCCAATGCTCGTCGACGCAGAGATGAAGCTGTTTGAAAAATTATTTAAAACATTAGGAAACACATATATATATATAATTTACATTTGACTATCCGTTTGATTTAATATCAGCCAATGTATTGTTAACTATTAATGCATCAACTACTTCTTTTTACAATGACATATTTATATATTTATACGACAATGCCTATATTAATAACCAAAATACTTCACGATTATATTTCGTACTATAAGTGAGTACGTGAGACACTCAAAGTAATTTAGAGCATTTCACCAATTACGAGTTGAGCTTGTTGACTATGTTGAATTTATCAGAAGATTTATGATCTACTCAAACTTTATGATCTGTTCAAATTTTATGGTCTACTTAAGTTTTATGATATGTTTATCCTCGCTTATACAAAACACAAAAGCTGATAAGCACTTAGCTCAAAAATTACGTGTGTTTGTAAGAAGGCGCATGCGCAACGCAGTGGAACTGATCATTCACGTTTTTATGGATTAACATTTAAGGTCATCTGTTTATTGTCTTCTGGACAATAGCGAATATGCGCTGAATCGGAATATGTGGGATGAAGTTGCCCTTAGGTTAAATACTGTTCCGCACTTCCGTCCCGCTGACTAGCGACGCTTCCGATGTCGATTCAATGGAATAAGGCCAACTAATTGCCGGGTTGAATTATTCCCGCCGTGTAAATTATTAAGGCATGCAGCTGGCTCGAACTGGTAGTAGGTGTGCTCTATACTCTTTCCCCAGGAATGGCCTATAACGGTTGGAATTGGTTCGACCGAATATTTGTCTTTGACCAATTGCTCTACCGCACTTTCACAATAATATATATTTATATATATATATAATCCACTATATCCTTTGGAGTTACAATCACGTGTTTTATGTTATGTTTTATGCACTGTCGATTTGCTAAGTACACGACTTCTTCCCTTCAATAACCTTGACAGTTTGACCGCAACAAGACCTCGCTTGAACCGTTCGCTTATTGAAAAGCTTCTTGCTGAGCGCTTCTTGAGTGAGCGATTTCGTGCTGCATTTTGAGTGCTTCTATTCTAGTCGGTTATCTGCATATCTCTTCGCTTGAGCGGCCGCCTAATCATCAAGAATTGTACCAAAAAATATTATTATTGAACGACTACTACAGATACGGGGGCCCTTACCAGATTGTAGATTTTACATCACCCGTAATATGCAAAATAAAGGGCATAACGCACAGGCGGATAAGGACAGAACACGTGAGCGACCTGAAGCTGCACAGCCACCGAAAGGATGCGGGTGAGCCTGAAAATCTCAAACACTGAAACTTACAAAAATTCCATACAACAACAATGTATCAATATAGCAATTCCATAAGTCACATTTTTTTCTTTCCCAACATAAAAAGAGAGGGAAAATAACTGTGGTTTTATACATATATAACAAATTTACAAATATATAAACAACTATAAACCCAAATGGAAAGGGAATAAAAATAATTCAATATAAACCCAAAAAGAAAGGGTATACAAATAAATTAATACAAAACCAAAAAAAAAGGGTAAAAAAATAAACAAATATAAACCCAAAAGGAAAGGGTATCAAAATAATTTAATATAAACTCAAAAGGAAAGGGTATAATAATAAATTAATATAAGCCCAAAAGGAAAGGGCATAAGCATAAACAAATATAAACCCAAAAGGGAAGGGTATCAAAATAAATTAATATAAACCCAAAAGGGGTATACATAAAAATGGAACAAACGTAAATACATAGCAGCGCCCCAAGGCGGGCCCAAAAATCAAAAGCGAAGGCGGCCCTTGAATTAGGCGAATAGATACAACAATTACGCTGATCAGCGGGAGAGCGAAAAGGGAAACATGCAAAGAGAGCACATGACCATGACCTACAATCGACCGCAAACGTACGAGCTAAAGATCAACGGCCGCCAAAACTTTTGCTCAGCAACACGCTTGCACATTAAAAATGCAACAAAAATGTGGGAGCGAGTGCATATGTACGCGCAGCGAAAAGGGAAACATGCAAAGAGAGCGCATGACCATGACCTACAATCGACCACAAACGTACAAGCTAGAGATCAACGGCCGCTAAAACTTTCGATCAGTAACACGCTTGCAGGTTTAAAGTGCAACGATAATATGTGAGCGAGTGCACATGCACGCGCAGCGAAAAAGTTAAACTCACCGAAAACTAATCAGCCGCCCGTTTGCGCACAAAAAGGGCAACAACAATTTTGCACATGCGCCGTTGGTTACTCACCCACACTAGTACAGATGCGCGAACACAAAGGGAACCGTTGGTTACTGAGCAATATCAGTGCAGACGTGTGAGCATGCAAAACGAAAAGGGCAACAACAACTTGTGCAGGTGCAGAGAGTGGACATAATTAAATAGAGAGCACAAACACAAAGGGAGATGCGTACCCGAAGGGCAAAAGAGAGCAATTACAACACTTTTGCCAGTGCGCAGCCGAACACCCGAAGTTCGACATAAGCTCATCTCTTATACTAGTGCCTAGGCGTGTGCACACCCATACACACACGCCCCAAAAGGGTATAAAAGGCAGAAGCAGCCAAGCACTCAAATTCTTTGAAAATATCAAACAGCAAGCATCATTAGAATGAAGGCACAACAAAACACACAAGAGCGGTGCGCGTCGAGAGGCGCCAAGTCCTATGCCGCAGGAGCAGCGAAACCGACAACACGACGAGATCGAGCTGCTGGCGTCGCCGCTACACTCCCCCAGCGTCGAGGGAGATTCAGGAAGTGAACACGACGAGGTGGAGATGCTGCAGCATAGAAGGAGATGCGTTGACGGACGCAGTTCCGGAAGCCGACGAGGAGGTGCTGCCACGACGCCGACGCTACCTGACTGACATGGACGATGTCAATCCGGAGTGGCTTCGTTGGCAGTACCCGGAACTGCCCCCGACGCCAGACGCCGGACGCCGACACATCCGCGGTACGGTTCGCCGGGATTCTTGGGAGGCGGCCAAACCTGGGGAGGAGGGGTTGTCACCCACCTGACAGCTGGAGGAGGAACAACCTCCCGCAGACCCCAACCCTGCGCAGCGACCACGGAGCCCAGCGCCGCCCGCCGTGGGATCACCACAAACGTGTCTTTTAACGAATGGGCATGCGAAATGCCCATGAGCATGTTATATGTGCCCTCACAATAACTGCCCATTCAGGCCGAAATCCGGCCTGATGCAGTTGCGGCGAATTCGCTCTCTTTTTTGCCCTCTCCCTTTCTAACGCAGGCATACAGCCGTTTGAACGTGTCTGACACACATGTCCATCAGGACATGTTCCGTTAGTGTGTGAGGAGTATTGCGGGAGCAATACTGATGTCTATACTCACACAATGGCTGGCGCCAACAAAAGGGCAGTGAAAAATTACCAGAGTACAGTCCCGGCAATTGGTGGCCACCACGGCCTAAAAAATAAGCACCGCAGCACAAGACAGAGGCTGTGCAATTAAACAAGAGAGGCTGCGCCCATATACTCGCGAGGCGGTGCAAACATATACGCGAGACGGTGCGAACATATGTGCGAGTGAAAATCAAAGTGTACCAGTGAAAGTGCAAGGACGCAGAGTGTCAAAGGACTCAATAGAAACACAAGGATCACAGGACATCGAAGTGGCAACAGGCGATATCCGCGAAGCAAACGAGGCCTGGTCTGTGCTGAGCCGGATCGGCCTCTGGTCGTCACCGCACGTCGGACCCAAATCGCCGCATGTGCCGGTCGGAAGGCGCGCTCGGCGACTGGTCGTCGGCCACTGCGCCCATATGGACAACTTGTGCACGTGGTAGCGTGGAAAAGCCGGCCGAACATGACGAGGCCATGTCCGAGGCCTCAGAAGAGGAGGTCGCAGACCCAGGGACGCCAAGCGAGGACGAAACGATCGTCGCATCATTCGCAGAGGTGGATGGGAAAGAAAGGGAGAGGCGGCGAATACTAAAGCCGCCAGTGAGCCCCGAAGATGAATACACGTGCCCTTAACGCCCATGGCACGACGTGGCCCAAGCAAGGATGACGTGATCGTCATATCCTCGGACGTCGAAGATAACGAGGAGCGACGAGAAGGAGGAGGTGCCCAGGGGCAGAGCGAGAGGCAGCAGCCGCAGCCACCCACGGAGACCGCCACCTACAAGAGGACCTTCACTGAGAGCCGATGGCAACACACCATCACGCTGGTGTGTTTGGGAGGAGGACGCAGGGTTGCCACCAGCATGGCAGCTGGACAAGGAACGGCCACCAGCAGGCTTGAGGCCAGCCACTCGCCCAGTGCAGTCACCACCACCACCACCGCCGGCTTGACCACCGAGCGTAATGGCGATGACCGATGCCAAAAGACTGTAAAACTGTAAAATAAAAAAAAAAACAAAGTGTGAATGTAAATGCAAGTGTGAATGTACATTCATATATATGTATATTTATGATTATGGATGTACATGCGAAATGCCTATATGTAAGCATTAAATGATATATGGGCCCTTCCCATCAACTGTTTATCAGGCCGAAATCCGGCCCTGATGTAGTTGCGGCGAATTCTCTCTCTTTCGCCCTCTCTCTTTCTAACGCAGGTATTCAGCCATTCCATCAGAACATATGCCGTTAGTATGTGAGGAGTATTGCGGGTGCTATATTGCTATCCATACTCACACTAACGGCAGACAGTGATTGACGACAGTAAAAGGGCAGTGGAAAATTACCAAAAAGATCAGGCCGAAGGACTATAGGATCAGTTCAAGGATAACAGGACATCGAGGTAGAGAAATTAGATGCCAAACGTATATCCTTGCAACGCCAGAATTGTGGCAACAGGCGATATCCGCAAGAAACCAGGCGAAGCAAACGAGGCCTGGTCTGTGCTGAGCCAGAGAGTGACACGCGAATCCTGACTCAAAAGAGTACTAGGGGCGATCCTTGTTGAACAAGGTAACCACTAGTCCTGGTGAGCATCAGGAGTGCTGTACAAAATGTCTGGTGGGCAGACTGACCAAGGACACCGATGTGTGGCCAGACGACACGGAACGGGCAGATATTAAACAAATAATCCTAATACTGTAATTGCAAGTAACATAAGTGAATAAAGCAAGTTTTAATACAAATACATCGACTGTGTTGTTAATTATTGCAAACGCAATAATAAATTTGTTGCTCGAACCCGCAGTAAAAAAATAAAAAATAAAGTACAAACCAGCGGCCAATGTGGGCCCAAAAGCTAAAATCAAAGGAGGCCCTGAACAAGGCGAAAAGAGAGAAAGATTACGTTGATCCGCTCACGGTGAGAGCATATGCACGGTAAAGTTCAACGCACATGGACGTGCATGCCTAACGGACGCCCAAAACTTTACTCAGCTGCACGCTTGCGCACAAATAGGGCAACAAACCATACAGATACGTGTACACAAAGTGCACCTTGTGTTACTCACTGACAACACTACTGCAGATGTGTAAGCATACAAAACGAAAAATTTGGATCACCGTGAGGCAGCACACTGTGTGTCACCGGACCGGCCTCTGGTCGTCACCGCACGTCGGACCCAAATCGCCGCATGAGACCCAGCAGAGATGTGATTCCGAGGATGGTGCCGGACGGAAGGCGCGCTCGGCGACTGGTCGTCGGCCACTGCGCCCATATGGACAACTTGTGCACGTGGTAGCGTGGAAAAGCCGGCCGAACATGACGAAGCCATGTCCGAGGCCTCAGAAAAGGAGGTCGCAGACCCAGGGACGCCAAGCGAGGACGAAACGATCGTCGCATCATTCACAGAGGTGGAGGAGGAAGAAAGGGAGAGGCGGCGAATACTAAAGCCGCCAGTGAGCCCCGACGATGAATACACGTGCCTTTAACGCCCATGGCACGACGTGGCTCAAGCAAGGATGACGTGATCGTCATATCCTCGGACGTCGAAGATAACGAGGAGCGACGAGAAGAAGGAGGAGGTGCCTAGGGGCAGAGCGAGAGGCAGCAGCAGCCACCCACGGAGACCTACAAGAGGACCTTCACTGAGAGCCGATGGCAACACACCGTCACGCTGGTGTGTTTGGGAGGAGGACGCGGGGTTGCCACCAGCATGGCAGCTGGACAAGGAACGGCCACCAGCAGGCTTGATTACCAAACAGCCGGTCCCAAGGCCAGCCACTCGTTCATGCGCTAGGCGTCATGCCCCAAGGCGAGTCCCAGACCCCCCAGGCCGAAGCTGCCACCGTCGGCTTGGCCACCTGTGGAACTGTAGTAAAACTGCAAAATACTAAAAAAAAAAGGAAATAGAAAATAAAAAAAAAATGTACACATTTTATAATCTCAGCTATTATTGAGGGCGAGGAGCCATAAATTCATATATATGGATTCATGATTATGGATGTACATGTGAAATGCCTATATGTAAGCATTAAATGCCTGGTCTAAAGAACTTGTGGGATGGTTCGGATGGGGCTGAGCTGAGGCCACCAGGCGGGTCGCGGGTTGCGGATAGCGAATGGCCTCCGCCCCGGGAGGTTAGCTGCGAATAATAAGAGATTCCTCGTAAATAAGCAGTTCCAGACAAACAGCGGGTGCGATATTGTCAATCGCATAGACAAGGCGCTTGTGTTGCCGTCTTTAAAGTATAGCCTCACACAATCCCCTATCTCCCCTGGGGAAAAACTAGCCCAGTCTCGAACGGTGGGCTCAGGCAAATGGCGACCGCCTGTTCTTATGTAGCCTTACCCGGGTAATGCGGGTAATGCGGGTCTGCCCGGGTAGACACTCATTTCTCCGCAGCACGTGGGAACTAATGAAAGATTCCAAAAAAACTAAAATACCGCAGGATCTCCCTGCGGAGTATTACGCAAGACACCTAGAGGGTCGTGCCCTAGACGGGAAAAGATCCTCCCATGTGGAAGACCAACCTCCACACCATGCTGCTCCAGCACCAAACAGGAGAGTGCCGCATGCATAACAAACTCCGGCTTTGGAGCATGGGAGAGTGATGGTCGGACCACCACGCCCAGCAACGAACGCTGCGAGGCAGAGCGCCCAGCGCCGTAAGAGGAAGGAAGAGTTCCTGCCACCGAGGGGTCAACCCGATGGGCTGGATGACCCGAACCGG
>JAEIFX010000896.1:0-11261 GCA_018904325.1 Drosophila murphyi | reverse complement strand
GACCTTCATATTTGAAGTGGGACTATTTTTGACGGAGATATGGCCACTAATACAATATATAATTTTAGATGAGTCTGAAGTCATTTTTTTTAAATGCAGTTTTGTTTCAAAAAATCGAGCAATTTCTAAAAATACCTTCAAATTTGAAGTGGGACTATTTTTGACAGAGATATGGCCATTAATATAATATATAATATTAGATGAGTCTGAAGTCATTTACTTTAAATGCAGCTTTGATTCATAAATCGAGCAAAGTATAAAATTAACTTCATTATTGGCGTGGGGCCATTTTTGACGGAGATATGGCCATTAATATAATATATAATTTTAGATGAGTCTGAAGTCATTTTCTTTAAATGCAGTTTTGTTTCAAAAATCGAGAAATTTCTAAAAATACCTTCATATTTGAAGTGGGACTATTTTTGACAGAGATATGGCCATTAATATAATATATAATATTGGATGAGTCTGAAGTCATTTTCTTTAAATGCAGCTTTGATTCATAAATCGAGCAAAGTATAAAATTAACTTCATTATTGGCGTGGGGCCATTTTTGACGGAGATATGGCCATTAATACAATATATAATTTTAGATGAGTCTGAAGTCATTTTCTTTAAATGCAGTTTTGTTTCAAAAATCGAGCAATTTCTAAAAGTAACTTCATATGTTATGTGGGGCCATTTTTGACGGAGATAAGGCCATTAATACAATATATAATTTTAGATGAGTCTGAAGTCATTTTCTTTAAATGCAGTTCTGATTCATAAATCGAGCAAAGTATAAAAATAACTTCATTATTGGCGTGGGGCCATTTTTGACGGAGATATGGCCATTAATACAATATATAATTTTAGATGAGTCTGAAGTCATTTTCTTTAAATGCAGTTTTGTTTCAAAAATCGAGCAAATTCTAAAAATTCCTTCATATTTGAAGTGGGGCCATTTTTGACGGAGATATGGCCATTAATATAATATATAATTTTAGATGAGTCTGAAGTCATTTTCTTTAAATGCAGTTTCGTTTCAAAAATCGAGCAATTTCTAAAAGTAACTTCATATTTTATGTGGGGCCATTTTTGATGGAGATATGGCCATTAATACAATATATAATTTTAGATGAGTCTGAAGACATTTTCTTTAAATGCATTTTTGTCTCAAAAATCGAGCAAATTCTAAAAATACCTTCAGATTTTAAGTGGGGCCATTTTTGACAGAGATATGGCCATTAATACAATATATAATTTTAGATGAGTCTGAAGTCATTTTGTTTAAATGCAGTTTTGTTTCACAAATCGAGCAATTTCTAAAAAGACCTTCATATTTGAAGTGGGACTATTTTTGACGGAGATATGGCCACTAATACAATATATAATTTTAGATGAGTCTGAAGTCATTTTCTTTAAATGCAGTTTTGTTTCAAAAATCGAGCAATTTCTAAAAATACCTTCAAATTTGAAGTGGGACTATTTTTGACAGAGATATGGCCATTAATATAATATATAATATTAGATGAGTCTGAAGTCATTTACTTTAAATGCAGCTTTGATTCATAAATCGAGCAAAGTATAAAATTAACTTCATTATTGGCGTGGGGCCATTTTTGACGGAGATATGGCCATTAATATAATATATAATTTTAGATGAGTCTGAAGTCATTTTCTTTAAATGCTGTTTTGTTTCAAAAATCGAGCAATTTCTAAAAATACCTTCATATTTGAAGTGGGACTATTTTTGACAGAGATATGGACATTAATATAATATATAATATTAGATGAGTCTGAAGTCATTTTCTTTAAATGCAGTTTTGATTCATAAATCGAGCAAAGTATAAAAATAACTTCATTATTGGCGTGGGGCCATTTTTGACGGAGATATGGCCATTAATATAATATATAATTTTAGATGAGTCTGAAATCATTTTCTTTAAATGCAGTTTTGTTTCAAAAATCGAGAAATTTCTAAAAATACCTTCATATTTGAAGTGGGACTATTTTTGACAGAGATATGGCCATTAATATAATATATAATATTGGATGAGTCTGAAGTCATTTTCTTTAAATGCAGCTTTGATTCATAAATCGAGCAAAGTATAAAATTAACTTCATTATTGGCGTGGGGCCATTTTTGACGGAGATATGGCCATTAATACAATATATAATTTTAGATGAGTCTGAAGTCATTTTCTTTAAATGTAGTTTTGTTTCAAAAATCGAGCAATTTCTAAAAGTAACTTCATATTTTATGTGGGGCCATTTTTGACGGAGATATGGCCATTAGTACAATATATAATTTTAGATGAGTCTGAAGACATTTTCTTTAAATGCAGTTTTGTTTAAAAAATCGAGCAATTTCTAAAAGTAACTCCATATTTGAAGTGATGCCATTTTTGACAGAGATATGGCCATTAATACAATATATAATTTTAGATGAGTCTGAAGTCATTTTCTTTAAATGCAGTTTTGTTTCAAAAATCGAGCAATTTCTAAAAGTAACTTCATATTTTATGTGGGGCCATTTTTGACGGAGATATGGCCATTAATACAATATATAATTTTAGATGAGTCTGAAGTCATTTTCTTCAAATGCAGTTTTGTTTCAAAAATCGAGCAATTTCTAAAAGTAACTTCATATTTTATGTGGGGCCATTTTTGACAGAGATATGGCCATTAATACAATATATAATTTTAGATGAGTCTGAAGTCATTTTGTTTTCATGCAGTTTTGTTTCAAAAATCGAGCAAATTCTAAAAATTCCTTCATATTTGAAGTGGGGCCATTTTTGACGGAGATATGGCCATTAATATAATATATAATTTTAGATGAGTCTGAAGTCATTTTCTTTAAATGCAGTTTCGTTTCAAAAATCGAGCAATTTCAAAAAGTAACTTCATATTTTAAGTGGGGCCATTTTTGACAGAGATATGGCCATTAATATAATATATAATTTTAGATGAGTCTAAACTAATTTTCTTTAAATGCAGTTTTGATTCATAAATCGAGCAAAGTATAAAAATAACTTCATATTTTATGTGGGGCCATTTTTGACGGAGATATGGCCATTAATACAATATATAATTTTAGATGAGTCTGAAGTCATTTTGTTTTAATGCAGTTTTGTTTCAAAAATCGAGCAAAGTCTAAAAATAACTTCATTATTGGCGTGGGGCCATTTTTGACGGAGATATGGCCATTAACATAATATATAATTTTAGACGAGTCTGAAGTCATTTTCTTTAAATGCAGTTTTATTTAAAAAATCGAGCAATTTCTAAAAGTAACTCCATATTTGAAATGGGGCCATTTTTGACAGAGATATGGCCATTAATAAAATATATAATTTTAGATGAGTCTGAAGTCATTTTGTTTAAATGCAGTTTTGTTTCAAAAATCGAGCAATTTCTAAAAATACCTTCATATTTGAAGTGGGACTATTTTTGACGGAGATATGGCCATTAATACAATATATAATTTTAGATGAGTCTGAAGTCATTTTCTTTAAATGCAGTTTTGTTTCAAAAATCGAGCAATTTCTAAAAGTAACTCCATATTTGAAGTGGGGCCAATTTTAACAGAGATATGGCCATTAATAAAATATATAATTTTAGATGAGTCTGAAGTCATTTTGTTTAACTGCAGTTTTGTTTCACAAATCGAGCAATTTCTAAAAATACCTTCATATTTGAAGTGGGACTATTTTTGACGGAGATATGGCCATTAATACAATATATAATTTTAGATGAGTCTGAAGTCATTTTCTTTAAATGCAGTTTTGTTTCAAAAATCGAGCAATTTCTAAAAGTAACTCCATATTTGAAGTGGGGCCAATTTTGACAGAGATATGGCCATTAATATAATATATAATTTTAGATGAGTCTGAAGTCATTTTGTTTAACTGCAGTTTTGTTTAAAAAATCGAGCAATTTCTAAAAGTAACTTTATTATTGGAGTGGGCCCCTTTTTGACAGAGATATGGCCATTAATATAATATATAATTTTAGATGAGTCTGAAGTCATTTTATTTAAATGCAGTTTTTATTCATAAATCGAGCAAAGTATAAAATTAACTTCATTATTGGCGTGGGGCCATTTTTGACGGAGATATGGCCATTAATACAATATATAATTTTAGATGAGTCTGATGTCATTTTCTTTAAATGCAGTTTTGTTTCAAAAATCGAGCAATTTCAAAAAGTAACTTCATATTTTAAGTGGGGCCATTTTTGACAGAGATATGGCCATTAATATAATATATAATTTTAGATGAGTCTAAACTAATTTTCTTCAAATGCAGTTTTGATTCATAAATCGAGCAAAGTATAAAAATAACTTCATATTTTATGTGGGTCCATTTTTGACGGAGATATGGCCATTAATACAATGTATAATTTTAGATGAGTTTGAAGTCATTTTGTTTTAATGCAGTTTTGTTTCAAAAATCGAGCAAAGTCTAAAAATAACTTCATTATTGGCGTGGGGCCATTTTTGGTGGAGATATGGCCATTAACATAATATATAATTTTAGACGAGTCTGAAGTCATTTTCTTTAAATGCAGTTTTGTTTAAAAAATCGAGCAATTTCTAAAAGTAACTCCATATTTGAAATGGGGCCATTTTTGGCAGAGATATGGCCATTAATAAAATAAATAATTTTAGATGAGTCTGAAGTCATTTTGCTTAAATGCAGTTTTGTTTCAAAAATCGAGCAATTTCTAAAAATACCTTCATATTTGAAGTGGGACTATTTTTGACGGAGATATGGCCATTAATACAATATATAATTTTAGATGAGTCTGAAGTCATTTTCTTTAAATGCAGTTTTGTTTCAAAAATCGAGCAATTTCTAAAAGTAACTCCATATTTGAAGTGGGGCCAATTTTAACAGAGATTTGGCCATTAATATAATATATAATTTAAGATGAGTCTGAAGTCATTTTGTTTAACTGCAGTTTTGTTTAAAAAATCGAGCAATTTCTAAAAGTAACTTTATTATTGGAGTGGGCCCCTTTTTGACAGAGATATGGCCATTAATATAATATATAATTTTAGATGAGTCTGAAGTCATTTTATTTAAATGCAGTTTTTATTCATAAATCGAGCAAAGTATAAAATTAACTTCATTATTGGCGTGGGGCCATTTTTGACGGAGATATGGCCATTAATACAATATATAATTTTAGATGAGTCTGATGTCATTTTCTTTAAATGCAGTTTTGTTTAAAAAATCGAGCAATTTCTAAAAGTAACTCCATATTTGAAATGGGGCCATTTTTGACAGAGATATGGCCATTAATAAAATATATAATTTTAGATGAGTCTGAAGTCATTTTGTTTAAATGCAGTTTTGTTTCAAAAATCGAGCAATTTCTAAAAGTAACTCCATATTTTAAGTGGGGCCATTTTTGACAGAGATATGGCCATTAATAAAATATATAATTTTAGATGAGTCTGAAGTCATTTTGCTTAAATGCAGTTTTGTTTCAAAAATCGAGCAATTTCTAAAAATACCTTCATATTTGAAGTGGGACTATTTTTGACGGAGATATGGCCATTAATACAATATATAATTTTAGATGAGTCTGAAGTCATTTTCTTTAAATGCAGTTTTGTTTCAAAAATCGAGCAATTTCTAAAAGTAACTCCATATTTTAAGTGGGGCCATTTTTGACAGAGATATGGCCATTAATAAAATATATAATTTTAGATGAGTCTGAAGTCATTTTGCTTAAATGCAGTTTTGTTTCAAAAATCGAGCAATTTCTAAAAATACCTTCATATTTGAAGTGGGACTATTTTTGACGGAGATATGGCCATTAATATAATATATAATTTTGGATGAGTCATAAGTCATTTTCTTTAAATGCAGTTTTGTTTCAAAAATCGAGCAATTTCTAAAAGTAACTTCATATTTTATGTTGGGCCATTTTTGACGGAGATATGGCCATTAATACAAAAAATAATTTTAGATGAGTGTGAAGACATTTTCTTTAAATGCAGTTTTGTTTAAAAAATCGAGCAATTTCTAAAAGTAACTCCATATTTGAAGTGATGCCATTTTTGACAGAGATATGGCCATTAATACAATATATAATTTTAGATGAGTCTGAAGTCATTTTCTTTAAATGCAGTTTTGTTTCAAAAATCGAGCAATTTCTAAAAGTAACTTCATATTTTATGTGGGGCCATTTTTGACGGAGATATGGCCATTAATACAATATATAATTTTAGATGAGTCTGAAGTCATTTTCTTCAAATGCAGTTTTGTTTCAAAAATCGAGCAATTTCTAAAAGTAACTTCATATTTTATGTGGGGCCATTTTTGACGGAGATATGGCCATTAATACAATATATAATTTTAGATGAGTCTGAAGTCATTTTGTTTTAATGCAGTTTTGTTTCAAAAATCGAGCAAATTCTAAAAATACCTTCATATTTGAAGTGGGGCCATTTTTGACGGAGATATGGCCATTAATATAATATATAATTTTAGATGAGTCTGAAGTCATTTTCTTTAAATGCAGTTTCGTTTCAAAAATCGAGCAATTTCAAAAAGTAACTTCATATTTTAAGTGGGGCCATTTTTGACAGAGATATGGCCATTAATATAATATATAATTTTAGATGAGTCTAAACTAATTTTCTTTAAATGCAGTTTTGATTCATAAATCGAGCAAAGTATAAAAATAACTTCATATTTTATGTGGGGCCATTTTTGACGGAGATATGGCCATTAATACAATATATAATTTTAGATGAGTCTGAAGTCATTTTGTTTTAATGCAGTTTTGTTTCAAAAATCGAGCAAAGTCTAAAAATAACTTCATTATTGGCGTGGGGCCATTTTTGGCGGAGATATGGCCATTAACATAATATATAATTTTAGACGAGTCTGAAGTCATTTTCTTTAAATGCAGTTTTATTTAAAAAATCGAGCAATTTCTAAAAGTAACTCCATATTTGAAATGGGGCCATTTTTGACAGAGATATGGCCATTAATAAAATATGTAATTTTAGATGAGTCTGAAGTCATTTTGTTTAAATGCAGTTTTGTTTCACAAATCGAGCAATTTCTAAAAATACCTTCATATTTGAAGTGGGACTATTTTTGACGGAGATATGGCCATTAATACAATATATAATTTTAGATGAGTCTGAAGTCATTTTCTTTAAATGCAGTTTTGTTTCAAAAATCGAGCAATTTCTAAAAGTAACTCCATATTTGAAGTGGGGCCAATTTTAACAGAGATATGGCCATTAATATAATATATAATTTTAGATGAGTCTGAAGTCATTTTGTTTAACTGCAGTTTTGTTTAAAAAATCGAGCAATTTCTAAAAGTAACTTTATTATTGGAGTGGGCCCCTTTTTGACAGAGATATGGCCATTAATATAATATATAATTTTAGATGAGTCTGAAGTCATTTTATTTAAATGCAGTTTTTATTCATAAATCGAGCAAAGTATAAAATTAACTTCATTATTGGCGTGGGGCCATTTTTGACGGAGATATGGCCATTAATACAATATATAATTTTAGATGAGTCTGATGTCATTTTCTTTAAATGCAGTTTTGTTTCAAAAATCGAGCAATTTCAAAAAGTAACTTCATATTTTAAGTGGGGCCATTTTTGACAGAGATATGGCCATTAATATAATATATAATTTTAGATGAGTCTAAACTAATTTTCTTCAAATGCAGTTTTGATTCATAAATCGAGCAAAGTATAAAAATAACTTCATATTTTATGTGGGTCCATTTTTGACGGAGATATGGCCATTAATACAATGTATAATTTTAGATGAGTTTGAAGTCATTTTGTTTTAATGCAGTTTTGTTTCAAAAATCGAGCAAAGTCTAAAAATAACTTCATTATTGGCGTGGGGCCACTTTTTGGCGGAGATATGGCCATTAACATAATATATAATTTTAGACGAGTCTGAAGTCATTTTCTTTAAATGCAGTTTTATTTAAAAAATCGAGCAATTTCTAAAAGTAACTCCATATTTGAAATGGGGCCATTTTTGACAGAGATATGGCCATTAATAAAATATATAATTTTAGATGAGTCTGAAGTCATTTTGTTTAAATGCAGTTTTGTTTCACAAATCGAGCAATTTCTAAAAATACCTTCATATTTGAAGTGGGACTTTTTTTGACGGAGATATGGCCATTAATACAATATATAATTTTAGATGAGTCTGAAGTCATTTTCTTTAAATGCAGTTTTGTTTCAAAAATCGAGCAATTTCTAAAAGTAACTCCATATTTGAAGTGGGGCCAATTTTAACAGAGATTTGGCCATTAATATAATATATAATTTAAGATGAGTCTGAAGTCATTTTGTTTAACTGCAGTTTTGTTTAAAAAATCGAGCAATTTCTAAAAGTAACTTTATTATTGGAGTGGGCCCCTTTTTGACAGAGATATGGCCATTAATATAATATATAATTTTGGATGAGTCTGAAGTCATTTTCTTTAAATGCAGTTTTGTTTCAAAAATCGAGCAATTTCTAAAAGTAACTTCATATTTTATGTGGGGCCATTTTTGACGGAGATATGGCCATTAATACAATATATAATTTTAGATGAGTCTGAAGACATTTTCTTTAAATGCAGTTTTGTTTAAAAAATCGAGCAATTTCTAAAAGTAACTCCATATTTGAAGTGATGCCATTTTTGACAGAGATATGGCCATTAATACAATATATAATTTTAGATGAGTCTGAAGTCATTTTGTTTAAATGCAGTTTTGTTTCACAAATCGAGCAATTTCTAAAAATACCTTCATATTTGAAGTGGGGCCATTTTTGACGGAGATATGGCCATTAATATAATATATAAATTTGGATGAGTCTGAAGTCATTTCGTTTTAATGCAGTTTTGTTTCAAAAATCGAGCAAATTCTAAAAATCACTTCATATTTTAAGTGGGTTCATTTTTGACAGAGATATGGCCATTAACACAATATATAATTTTAGATGAGTCTGAAGACATTTTCTTTAAATGCAGTTTTGTTTAAAAAATAGAGCAATTTTTAAAAGTAACTCCATATTTGAAGTGGGTCCATTTTTGACAGAGATATGGCCATTAATACAATATATAACTTTAGATGAGTCTAAACTAATTTTGTTTAAATGCAGTTTTGATTCACAAATCGAGCAATTTCTAAAAATATCTTCATATTTGAAGTGGGGCCATTTTTGACAGAGATATGGCCATTAATATAATATATAATTTTAGATGAGTCTGAAGTCATTTTCTTTAAATGCAGTTTCGTTTCAAAAATCGAGCAATTTCAAAAAGTAACTTCATATTTTAAGTGGGGCCATTTTTGACAGAGATATGGCCATTAATATAATATATAATTTTAGATGAGTCTAAACTAATTTTCTTTAAATGCAGTTTTGATTCATAAATCGAGCAAAGTATAAAAATAACTTCATATTTTATGTGGGGCCATTTTTGACGGAGATATGGCCATTAATACAATATATAATTTTAGATGAGTCTGAAGTCATTTTGTTTTAATGCAGTTTTGTTTCAAAAATCGAGCAATTTCTAAAAGTAACTCCATATTTGAAATGGGGCCATTTTTGACAGAGATATGGCCATTAATATAATATATAATTTTAGATGAGTCTGAAGTCATTTTGTCTAAATGCAGTTTTGTTTCACAAATCGAGCAATTTCTAAAAATACCTTCATATTTGAAGTGGGACTATTTTTGACGGAGATATGGCCATTAATACAATATATAATTTTAGATGACTCTGAAGTCATTTTCTTTAAATGCAGTTTTGTTTCAAAAATCGAGCAATTTCTAAAAGTATCTCCATATTTGAAGTGGGGCCAATTTTAACAGAGATATGGCCATTAATATAATATATAATTTTAGATGAGTCTGAAGTCATTTTGTTTAAATGCAGTTTTGTTTCACAAATCGAGCAATTTCTAAAAATACCTTCATATTTGAAGTGGGACTATTTTTGACGGAGATATGGCCATTAATACAATATCTAATTTTAGATGAGTCTGAAGTCATTTTGTTTAAATGAGGTTTTGTTTCAAAAATCGAGCAATTTCTAAAAGTAACTCCATATTTGAAGTGGGGCCAATTTTAACAGAGATATGGCCATTAATATAATATATAATTTTAGATGAGTCTGAAGTCATTTTGTTTAACTGCAGTTTTGTTTAAAAAATCGAGCAATTTCTAAAAGTAACTTTATTATTGGAGTGGGCCCCTTTTTGACAGAGATATGGCCATTAATATAATATATAATTTTAGATGAGTCTGAAGTCATTTTCTTTAAATGCAGTTTTGATTCATAAATCGAGCAAAGTATAAAAATAACTTCATTATTGGCGTGGGGCCATTTTTGACGGAGATATGGCCATTAATACAATATATAATTTTAGATGAGTCTGAAGTCATTTTGTTTTAATGCAGTTTTGTTTCAAAAATCGAGCAATTTCTAAAAGTAACTCCATATTTGAAATGGGGCCATTTTTGACAGAGATATGGCCATTAATATAATATATAATTTTAGATGAGTCTAAACTTATTTTCTTTAAATGCAGTTTTGATTCATAAATCGAGCAAAGTATAAAAATAACTTCATATTTTATGTGGGGCCATTTTTGGCGGAGATATGGCCATTAATATAATATATAATTTTAGACGAGTCTGAAGTCATTTTCTTTAAATGCAGTTTTGTTTAATAAATCGAGCAATTTCTAAAAGTAACTCCATATTTGAAATGGGGCCATTTTTGACAGAGATATGGCCATTAATAAAATATATAATTTTAGATGAGTCTGAAGTCATTTTGTTTAAATGCAGTTTTGTTTCACAAATCGAGCAAATTCTAAAAATACCTTCATATTTGAAGTGGGACTATTTTTGACGGAGATATGGCCATTAATACAATATATAATTTTAGATGAGTCTGAAGTCATTTTGTTTAAATGCAGTTTTGTTTCAAAAATCGAGCAATTTCTAAAAGTAACTCCATATTTGAAGTGGGGCCATTTTTGACGGAGATATGGCCATTAATACAATATATAATTTTAGATGAGTCTGAAGACATTTTCTTTAAATGAAGTTTTGTTTCAAAAATCGGGCAAATTCTAAAAATACCTTCATATTTGAAGTGGGGCCATTTTTGACAGAGATATGGCCATTAATATAATATATAATTTTAGATGAGTCTAAAGTCATTTTCTTTAAATGCAGTTTTGATTCATTAATCGAGCAAAGT
>JAEIFX010000893.1:0-26955 GCA_018904325.1 Drosophila murphyi | reverse complement strand
AAGCCCTTTTTATATATAACGATTTTGCATCAAACGTTGAAAATATGTAATTTTGAGGTAAATTCGAGAAATTGACGTTTAAAGTTTTTGTTTCCAAATTCAAATGGTTGTAACTTCGCCAATAATTGTCAAAAGTTAGAATTTCTTTCAACATTATGAAGCCCTTTTTCTATATAATGATTCTGCATCAAAAGTTGAAAATATGTAATTTTGAGGTAAATTCGAGAAATTGACGTTTTAAGTTTTTGTTTCCAAATTCAAATGGTTGTATCTTCGCAAATGATTGTCGAAAGTTAGAATTTCTTTCAACATTATGAAGCCCATTTTATAAATATTGATTCTGCATCAAAAGTTGAAAATATGTAATTTTGAGGTAAATTCGAGAAATTCGACGTTTCAAGTTTTTGTTTCCAAATTCAAATAGTTTGTATCTTCGGCAATAATTGTCAAAAGTTAAAATTTCTTTCAACATTGTAAAGCCCTTTTTTATAAATATTGATTTTTGCATCCAAAAAGTTAAAAATATGTAATATTGAGGTAAATTCGAGAAATTGACGTTTTAAGTTTTTGTTTCCAAATTCAAATGGTTGTATCTTCGCCAATAATTGTCAAAAGTTAGAATTTCTTTCAACATTATGAAGCCCTTTTTATAAATATTGATTCTGCACCAAAAGTTGAAAATATGTAATTTTGAGCTAAATTCGAGAAATTGACGCTTCAAGTTTTTGTTTCCAAATTCAAATGGTTGTATCTTCGCCAATAATTGTCGAAAGTTAGAATTTCTTTCAACAATATGAAGCCCTTTTTGTAAATATTGATTCTGCATCAAAAGTTGAAAATATGTAATTTTGAGGTAAATTCGAGAAATTGACGTTTTAAGTTTTTGTTTCCAAATTCAAATGGTTGTATCTTCGTCAATAATTGTCGAAAGGTAGAATTTCTTTCAACATTATGAAAGCCCTTTTTATAAATATTGATTCTGCATCAAAAGTTGAAAATATGTACATTACTAGGTAAAATTCGAAATTAACGTTTTAAGTTTTTGTTTCCAAATTCAAATGGTTGTATCTTCGCCAATAATTGTCCGAGAGTGAGAATATCTGCTTAACGTTATGAAGCCCTTTTTCTAAATAATGATTCTGCATCAAAAGTTGAAAATATGTAATTTTGAGGTGAAATTCGAGAAATTGACGTTTTTAGTTTTTGTTTCCAAATTCAAATGGTTGTATCTTCGCCAATAATTGTCAAAAGTTAGAATTTCTTTCAACATTATGAAGCCCTTTTTTTTTTTTTTTTATAAATAATGATTCTGCATCAAAGGTTAGAAAATATGTAATTTTGAGGTAAATTCGAGAAATTGACGTTTTAAGTTTTTGTTTCCAAATTCAAATGGTTGTATCTTCGCAAATAATTGTCCAAAAGTTAGAATTTCTTTCAACATTATGAAGCCCTTTTATATAAATATTGATTCTGCAACGTTGAAAAGTAGAAGAATATGTAATTTCGAGGTAAATTCGAGAAATTTGCGTTTTAAGTTTTTGTTTCCAAATTCAAATGGTTGTATCTTCGCCAATAATTGTCAAAAGTTAGAATTTGTTTCAACATTATGAAGCCCTTTTTATATATAATGATTCTGCATCAAAAGTTGAAAATATGTAATTTTGAGGTAAATTCGAGAAATTGACGTTTTAAGTGTTTGTTTCCAAATTCAAATGGTTGTATCTTCGCCAATAATTGTCGAAAGTTAGAATTTCTTTCAACATTATGAAGCCCTTTTTATAAATATTGATTCTGCATCAAAAGTTGAAAATCTGTATTTTTGAGGTAAATTCGAGAAATTGACCGTTTTAAGTTTTGTTTTTAAAATTGATTTGGTTGTACCTTCGCCAATGGTTGTGATGAACTTAGATTTCTTTCAACGTCACCAAGCCCTTTTTATAAATATTGATTCTGCATCAAAAGTTGAAAATATGTAATTTTGACGTAAATTCGAGAAATTGACGTTTTAAGTTTTTGTTTCCAAATTCAAATGGTTGTATCTTCGCCAATAATTGTCAAAAGTTAGAATTTCTTTCAACATTATGAAGCCCTTTTTATAAATATTGATTCTGCATCAAAAGTTGAAAATATGTAATTTTGAGGTAAATTCGAGAAATTGACGTTTTAAGTTTTTGTTTCCAAATTCAAATGGTTGTATCTTCGCCAATAATTGTCAAAAGTTAGAATTTCTTTCAACATTATGAAGCCCTTTTTATAAATATTGATTCTGCATCAAAAGTTGAAAATATGTAATTTTGAGGTAAATTCGAGAAATTGACGTTTTAAGTTTTTGTTTCCAAATTCAAATGGTTGTATCTTCGCCAATAATTGTCAAAAGTTAGAATTTCTTTCAACATTATGAAGCCCTTTTTATAAATATTGATTCTGCATCAAAAGTTGAAAATATGTAATTTTGAGGTAAATTCGAGAAATTGACGTTTTAAGTTTTTGTTTCCAAATTCAAATGGTTGTATCTTCGCCAATAATTGTCAAAAGTTAGAATTTCTTTCAACATTATGAAGCCCTTTTTATAAATATTGATTCTGCATCAAAAGTTGAAAATATGTAATTTTGAGGTAAATTCGAGAAATTGACGTTTTAAGTTTTTGTTTCCAAATTCAAATGGTTGTATCTTCGCCAATAATTGTCAAAAGTTAGAATTTCTTTCAACATTATGAAGCCCTTTTTATAAATATTGATTCTGCATCAAAAGTTGAAAATATGTAATTTTGAGGTAAATTCGAGAAATTGACGTTTTAAGTTTTTGTTTCCAAATTCAAATGGTTGTATCTTCGCCAATAATTGTCAAAAGTTAGAATTTCTTTCAACATTATGAAGCCCTTTTTATAAATATTGATTCTGCATCAAAAGTTGAAAATATGTAATTTTGAGGTAAATTCGAGAAATTGACGTTTTAAGTTTTGTTTCCAAATTCAAATGGTTGTATCTTCGCCAATAATTGTCAAAAGTTAGAATTTCTTTCAACATTATGAAGCCCTTTTTATAAATATTGATTCTGCATCAAAAGTTGAAAATATGTAATTTTGAGGTAAATTCGAGAAATTGACGTTTTAAGTTTTTGTTTCCAAATTCAAATGGTTGTATCTTCGCCAATAATTGTCAAAAGTTAGAATTTCTTTCAACATTATGAAGCCCTTTTTATAAATATTGATTCTGCATCAAAAGTTGAAAATATGTAATTTTGAGGTAAATTCGAGAAATTGACGTTTTAAGTTTTTGTTTCCAAATTCAAATGGTTGTATCTTCGCCAATAATTGTCAAAAGTTAGAATTTCTTTCAACATTATGAAGCCCTTTTTATAAATATTGATTCTGCATCAAAAGTTGAAAATATGTAATTTTGAGGTAAATTCGAGAAATTGACGTTTTAAGTTTTTGTTTCCAAATTCAAATGGTTGTATCTTCGCCAATAATTGTCAAAAGTTAGAATTTCTTTCAACATTATGAAGCCCTTTTTATAAATATTGATTCTGCATCAAAAGTTGAAAATATGTAATTTTGAGGTAAATTCGAGAAATTGACGTTTTAAGTTTTTGTTTCCAAATTCAAATGGTTGTATCTTCGCCAATAATTGTCAAAAGTTAGAATTTCTTTCAACATTATGAAGCCCTTTTTATAAATATTGATTCTGCATCAAAAGTTGAAAATATGTAATTTTGAGGTAAATTCGAGAAATTGACGTTTTAAGTTTTTGTTTCCAAATTCAAATGGTTGTATCTTCGCCAATAATTGTCAAAAGTTAGAATTTCTTTCAACATTATGAAGCCCTTTTTTATAAATATTGATTCTGCATCAAAAGTTGAAAATATGTAATTTTGAGGTAAATTCGAGAAATTGACGTTTTAAGTTTTTGTTTCCAAATTCAAATGGTTGTATCTTCGCCAATAATTGTCAAAAGTTAGAATTTCTTTCAACATTATGAAGCCCTTTTTATAAATATTGATTCTGCATCAAAAGTTGAAAATATGTAATTTTGAGGTAAATTCGAGAAATTGACGTTTTAAGTTTTTGTTTCCAAATTCAAATGGTTGTATCTTCGCCAATAATTGTCAAAAGTTAGAATTTCTTTCAACATTATGAAGCCCTTTTTATAAATATTGATTCTGCATCAAAAGTTGAAAATATGTAATTTTGAGGTAAATTCGAGAAATTGACGTTTTAAGTTTTTGTTTCCAAATTCAAATGGTTGTATCTTCGCCAATAATTGTCAAAAGTTAGAATTTCTTTCAACATTATGAAGCCCTTTTTATAAATATTGATTCTGCATCAAAAGTTGAAAATATGTAATTTTGAGGTAAATTCGAGAAATTGACGTTTTAAGTTTTTGTTTCCAAATTCAAATGGTTGTATCTTCGCCAATAATTGTCAAAAGTTAGAATTTCTTTCAACATTATGAAGCCCTTTTTATAAATATTGATTCTGCATCAAAAGTTGAAAATATGTAATTTTGAGGTAAATTCGAGAAATTGACGTTTTAAGTTTTTGTTTCCAAATTCAAATGGTTGTATCTTCGCCAATAATTGTCAAAAGTTAGAATTTCTTTCAACATTATGAAGCCCTTTTTATAAATATTGATTCTGCATCAAAAGTTGAAAATATGTAATTTTGAGGTAAATTCGAGAAATTGACGTTTTAAGTTTTTGTTTCCAAATTCAAATGGTTGTATCTTCGCCAATAATTGTCAAAAGTTAGAATTTCTTTCAACATTATGAAGCCCTTTTTATAAATATTGATTCTGCATCAAAAGTTGAAAATATGTAATTTTGAGGTAAATTCGAGAAATTGACGTTTTAAGTTTTTGTTTCCAAATTCAAATGGTTGTATCTTCGCCAATAATTGTCAAAAGTTAGAATTTCTTTCAACATTATGAAGCCCTTTTTATAAATATTGATTCTGCATCAAAAGTTGAAAATATGTAATTTTGAGGTAAATTCGAGAAATTGACGTTTTAAGTTTTTGTTTCCAAATTCAAATGGTTGTATCTTCGCCAATAATTGTCAAAAGTTAGAATTTCTTTCAACATTATGAAGCCCTTTTTATAAATATTGATTCTGCATCAAAAGTTGAAAATATGTAATTTTGAGGTAAATTCGAGAAATTGACGTTTTAAGTTTTT
This sequence comes from Drosophila murphyi, assembly GCA_018904325.1. NCBI lineage: Eukaryota > Metazoa > Arthropoda > Insecta > Diptera > Drosophilidae > Drosophila > Drosophila murphyi. The sequence continues at coordinate 21,780 of JAEIFX010000893.1, read as the reverse complement.
GTTTCCAAATTCAAATGGTTGTATCTTCGCCAATAATTGTCAAAAGTTAGAATTTCTTTCAACATTATGAAGCCCTTTTTATAAATATTGATTCTGCATCAAAAGTTGAAAATATGTAATTTTGAGGTAAATTCGAGAAATTGACGTTTTAAGTTTTTGTTTCCAAATTCAAATGGTTGTATCTTCGCCAATAATTGTCAAAAGTTAGAATTTCTTTCAACATTATGAAGCCCTTTTTATAAATATTGATTCTGCATCAAAAGTTGAAAATATGTAATTTTGAGGTAAATTCGAGAAATTGACGTTTTAAGTTTTTGTTTCCAAATTCAAATGGTTGTATCTTCGCCAATAATTGTCAAAAGTTAGAATTTCTTTCAACATTATGAAGCCCTTTTTATAAATATTGATTCTGCATCAAAAGTTGAAAATATGTAATTTTGAGGTAAATTCGAGAAATTGACGTTTTAAGTTTTTGTTTCCAAATTCAAATGGTTGTATCTTCGCCAATAATTGTCAAAAGTTAGAATTTCTTTCAACATTATGAAGCCCTTTTTATAAATATTGATTCTGCATCAAAAGTTGAAAATATGTAATTTTGAGGTAAATTCGAGAAATTGACGTTTTAAGTTTTTGTTTCCAAATTCAAATGGTTGTATCTTCGCCAATAATTGTCAAAAGTTAGAATTTCTTTCAACATTATGAAGCCCTTTTTATAAATATTGATTCTGCATCAAAAGTTGAAAATATGTAATTTTGAGGTAAATTCGAGAAATTGACGTTTTAAGTTTTTGTTTCCAAATTCAAATGGTTGTATCTTCGCCAATAATTGTCAAAAGTTAGAATTTCTTTCAACATTATGAAGCCCTTTTTATAAATATTGATTCTGCATCAAAAGTTGAAAATATGTAATTTTGAGGTAAATTCGAGAAATTGACGTTTTAAGTTTTTGTTTCCAAATTCAAATGGTTGTATCTTCGCCAATAATTGTCAAAAGTTAGAATTTCTTTCAACATTATGAAGCCCTTTTTATAAATATTGATTCTGCATCAAAAGTTGAAAATATGTAATTTTGAGGTAAATTCGAGAAATTGACGTTTTAAGTTTTTGTTTCCAAATTCAAATGGTTGTATCTTCGCCAATAATTGTCAAAAGTTAGAATTTCTTTCAACATTATGAAGCCCTTTTTATAAATATTGATTCTGCATCAAAAGTTGAAAATATGTAATTTTGAGGTAAATTCGAGAAATTGACGTTTTAAGTTTTTGTTTCCAAATTCAAATGGTTGTATCTTCGCCAATAATTGTCAAAAGTTAGAATTTCTTTCAACATTATGAAGCCCTTTTTATAAATATTGATTCTGCATCAAAAGTTGAAAATATGTAATTTTGAGGTAAATTCGAGAAATTGACGTTTTAAGTTTTTGTTTCCAAATTCAAATGGTTGTATCTTCGCCAATAATTGTCAAAAGTTAGAATTTCTTTCAACATTATGAAGCCCTTTTTATAAATATTGATTCTGCATCAAAAGTTGAAAATATGTAATTTTGAGGTAAATTCGAGAAATTGACGTTTTAAGTTTTTGTTTCCAAATTCAAATGGTTGTATCTTCGCCAATAATTGTCAAAAGTTAGAATTTCTTTCAACATTATGAAGCCCTTTTTATAAATATTGATTCTGCATCAAAAGTTGAAAATATGTAATTTTGAGGTAAATTCGAGAATGCGTTTTAAGTCAAACCTAATTGACGTTTTAAGTTTTTGTTTCCAAATTCAAATGGTTGTATCTTCGCCAATAATTGTCAAAAGTTAGAATTTCTTTCAACATTATGAAGCCCTTTTTATAAATATTGATTCTGCATCAAAAGTTGAAAATATGTAATTTTGAGGTAAATTCGAGAAATTGACGTTTTAAGTTTTTGTTTCCAAATTCAAATGGTTGTATCTTCGCCAATAATTGTCAAAAGTTAGAATTTCTTTCAACATTATGAAGCCCTTTTTATAAATATTGATTCTGCATCAAAAGTTGAAAATATGTAATTTTGAGGTAAATTCGAGAAATTGACGTTTTAAGTTTTTGTTTCCAAATTCAAATGGTTGTATCTTCGCCAATAATTGTCAAAAGTTAGAATTTCTTTCAACATTATGAAGCCCTTTTTATAAATATTGATTCTGCATCAAAAGTTGAAAATATGTAATTTTGAGGTAAATTCGAGAAATTGACGTTTTAAGTTTTTGTTTCCAAATTCAAATGGTTGTATCTTCGCCAATAATTGTCAAAAGTTAGAATTTCTTTCAACATTATGAAGCCCTTTTTATAAATATTGATTCTGCATCAAAAGTTGAAAATATGTAATTTTGAGGTAAATTCGAGAAATTGACGTTTTAAGTTTTTGTTTCCAAATTCAAATGGTTGTATCTTCGCCAATAATTGTCAAAAGTTAGAATTTCTTTCAACATTATGAAGCCCTTTTTATAAATATTGATTCTGCATCAAAAGTTGAAAATATGTAATTTTGAGGTAAATTCGAGAAATTGACGTTTTAAGTTTTTGTTTCCAAATTCAAATGGTTGTATCTTCGCCAATAATTGTCAAAAGTTAGAATTTCTTTCAACATTATGAAGCCCTTTTTATAAATATTGATTCTGCATCAAAAGTTGAAAATATGTAATTTTGAGGTAAATTCGAGAAATTGACGTTTTAAGTTTTTGTTTCCAAATTCAAATGGTTGTATCTTCGCCAATAATTGTCAAAAGTTAGAATTTCTTTCAACATTATGAAGCCCTTTTTATAAATATTGATTCTGCATCAAAAGTTGAAAATATGTAATTTTGAGGTAAATTCGAGAAATTGACGTTTTAAGTTTTTGTTTCCAAATTCAAATGGTTGTATCTTCGCCAATAATTGTCAAAAGTTAGAATTTCTTTCAACATTATGAAGCCCTTTTTATAAATATTGATTCTGCATCAAAAGTTGAAAATATGTAATTTTGAGGTAAATTCGAGAAATTGACGTTTTAAGTTTTTGTTTCCAAATTCAAATGGTTGTATCTTCGCCAATAATTGTCAAAAGTTAGAATTTCTTTCAACATTATGAAGCCCTTTTTATAAATATTGATTCTGCATCAAAAGTTGAAAATATGTAATTTTGAGGTAAATTCGAGAAATTGACGTTTTAAGTTTTTGTTTCCAAATTCAAATGGTTGTATCTTCGCCAATAATTGTCAAAAGTTAGAATTTCTTTCAACATTATGAAGCCCTTTTTATAAATATTGATTCTGCATCAAAAGTTGAAAATATGTAATTTTGAGGTAAATTCGAGAAATTGACGTTTTAAGTTTTTGTTTCCAAATTCAAATGGTTGTATCTTCGCCAATAATTGTCAAAAGTTAGAATTTCTTTCAACATTATGAAGCCCTTTTTATAAATATTGATTCTGCATCAAAAGTTGAAAATATGTAATTTTGAGGTAAATTCGAGAAATTGACGTTTTAAGTTTTTGTTTCCAAATTCAAATGGTTGTATCTTCGCCAATAATTGTCAAAAGTTAGAATTTCTTTCAACATTATGAAGCCCTTTTTATAAATATTGATTCTGCATCAAAAGTTGAAAATATGTAATTTTGAGGTAAATTCGAAAATTGACGTTTTAAGTTTTTGTTTCCAAATTCAAATGGTTGTATCTTCGCCAATAATTGTCAAAAGTTAGAATTTCTTTCAACATTATGAAGCCCTTTTTATAAATATTGATTCTGCATCAAAAGTTGAAAATATGTAATTTTGAGGTAAATTCGAGAAATTGACGTTTTAAGTTTTTGTTTCCAAATTCAAATGGTTGTATCTTCGCCAATAATTGTCAAAAGTTAGAATTTCTTTCAACATTATGAAGCCCTTTTTATAAATATTGATTCTGCATCAAAAGTTGAAAATATGTAATTTTGAGGTAAATTCGAGAAATTGACGTTTTAAGTTTTTGTTTCCAAATTCAAATGGTTGTATCTTCGCCAATAATTGTCAAAAGTTAGAATTTCTTTCAACATTATGAAGCCCTTTTTATAAATATTGATTCTGCATCAAAAGTTGAAAATATGTAATTTTGAGGTAAATTCGAAAATTGACGTTTTAAGTTTTTGTTTCCAAATTCAAATGGTTGTATCTTCGCCAATAATTGTCAAAAGTTAGAATTTCTTTCAACATTATGAAGCCCTTTTTATAAATATTGATTCTGCATCAAAAGTTGAAAATATGTAATTTTGAGGTAAATTCGAGAAATTGACGTTTTAAGTTTTTGTTTCCAAATTCAAATGGTTGTATCTTCGCCAATAATTGTCAAAAGTTAGAATTTCTTTCAACATTATGAAGCCCTTTTTATAAATATTGATTCTGCATCAAAAGTTGAAAATATGTAATTTTGAGGTAAATTCGAGAAATTGACGTTTTAAGTTTTTGTTTCCAAATTCAAATGGTTGTATCTTCGCCAATAATTGTCAAAAGTTAGAATTTCTTTCAACATTATGAAGCCCTTTTTATAAATATTGATTCTGCATCAAAAGTTGAAAATATGTAATTTTGAGGTAAATTCGAGAAATTGACGTTTTAAGTTTTTGTTTCCAAATTCAAATGGTTGTATCTTCGCCAATAATTGTCAAAAGTTAGAATTTCTTTCAACATTATGAAGCCCTTTTTATAAATATTGATTCTGCATCAAAAGTTGAAAATATGTAATTTTGAGGTAAATTCGAGAAATTGACGTTTTAAGTTTTTGTTTCCAAATTCAAATGGTTGTATCTTCGCCAATAATTGTCAAAAGTTAGAATTTCTTTCAACATTATGAAGCCCTTTTTATAAATATTGATTCTGCATCAAAAGTTGAAAATATGTAATTTTGAGGTAAATTCGAGAAATTGACGTTTTAAGTTTTTGTTTCCAAATTCAAATGGTTGTATCTTCGCCAATAATTGTCAAAAGTTAGAATTTCTTTCAACATTATGAAGCCCTTTTTATAAATATTGATTCTGCATCAAAAGTTGAAAATATGTAATTTTGAGGTAAATTCGAGAAATTGACGTTTTAAGTTTTTGTTTCCAAATTCAAATGGTTGTATCTTCGCCAATAATTGTCAAAAGTTAGAATTTCTTTCAACATTATGAAGCCCTTTTTATAAATATTGATTCTGCATCAAAAGTTGAAAATATGTAATTTTGAGGTAAATTCGAGAAATTGACGTTTTAAGTTTTTGTTTCCAAATTCAAATGGTTGTATCTTCGCCAATAATTGTCAAAAGTTAGAATTTCTTTCAACATTATGAAGCCCTTTTTATAAATATTGATTCTGCATCAAAAGTTGAAAATATGTAATTTTGAGGTAAATTCGAGAAATTGACGTTTTAAGTTTTTGTTTCCAAATTCAAATGGTTGTATCTTCGCCAATAATTGTCAAAAGTTAGAATTTCTTTCAACATTATGAAGCCCTTTTTATAAATATTGATTCTGCATCAAAAGTTGAAAATATGTAATTTTGAGGTAAATTCGAGAAATTGACGTTTTAAGTTTTTGTTTCCAAATTCAAATGGTTGTATCTTCGCCAATAATTGTCAAAAGTTAGAATTTCTTTCAACATTATGAAGCCCTTTTTATAAATATTGATTCTGCATCAAAAGTTGAAAATATGTAATTTTGAGGTAAATTCGAGAAATTGACGTTTTAAGTTTTTGTTTCCAAATTCAAATGGTTGTATCTTCGCCAATAATTGTCAAAAGTTAGAATTTCTTTCAACATTATGAAGCCCTTTTTATAAATATTGATTCTGCATTAAAAGTTGAAAATATGTAATTTTGAGGTAAATTCGTTAAATTGACGTTTTAAGTTTTTGTTTCCAAATTCAAATGGTTGTATCTTCGCCAATAATTGTCAAAAGTTAGAATTTCTTTCAACATTATGAAGCCCTTTTTATAAATATTGATTCTGCATCAAAAGTTGAAAATATGTAATTTTGAGGTAAATTCGAGAAATTGACGTTTTAAGTTTTTGTTTCCAAATTCAAATGGTTGTATCTTCGCCAATAATTGTCAAAAGTTAGAATTTCTTTCAACATTATGAAGCCCTTTTTATAAATATTGATTCTGCATCAAAAGTTGAAAATATGTAATTTTGAGGTAAATTCGAGAAATTGACGTTTTAAGTTTTTGTTTCCAAATTCAAATGGTTGTATCTTCGCCAATAATTGTCAAAAGTTAAACTTTCAACATTGATGAAGCCCTTTTTATAAATATTGATTCTGCATCAAAAGTTGAAAATATGTAATTTTGAGGTAAATTCGAGAAATTGACGTTTTAAGTTTTTGTTTCCAAATTCAAATGGTTGTATCTTCGCCAAATAATTGTCAAAAGTTAGAATTTCTTTCAACATTATGAAGCCCTTTTTATAAATATTGATTCTGCATCAAAAGTTGAAAATATGTAATTTTGAGGTAAATTCGTAGCTGTTGCGTAGCATTCAAAGTGCCAAGGTGCTCACTGGACTGCCGCATCTGTGGCAAAATAATCTCCTGGATTTGAGCAGGCTGACTTGCAATGATCACCTCCAATCTCTCACGAGAGATAAGGCCATCTCTAAACTTGCGGCGGAGCTTGTTAATTGCCATCTCATTGAACCTCCCAACATGCTGATGAGATAGCGGATACACGGTCCAGTTCCCTGGCCTCACGTGCCGCATTCAACTCCCTCTGCTCCATCTGGATAAGAGTAGGCAAAACTTCCTCAAGTGACGGCCGCACCTTGAATTGGCGTTGAAGTGGCAGGATGTGCGTATCCAACTGCTGAGTGTACCTAGGACGCAAAAGACGTCCAGGCACAAACGGCTGAAATAGCAGCCTGCGAGCCTCCACATTTAGATGCGAGCCCAAGGACGAAGCATATCGGCAACTGGTCACCTGAAAAACTTCCTCGGCCGTCCTGATATTATAAGCATCTCTTATCACCTGGTTCCTGGTGTAATAACTGGCATTTACAATCCTCCGAATAATTATATTCTGCATGGTATCAATGCGCGCACCTAGCTGTTCGAGGCTAATGCACCCCAAATAGGAAAAGCATACTGCCAGATTGATGCCATCAATTGTTTGTAAACCACTATTTTGCAGTGTTTATGCAGAACACTACTTCTACCAATTAGCCAATCAAGCTTCTTGCAAAGGGCAGTTAGTCTGATGCAGAGTTCGGTGACATGGGTATGCATCAACAGCTTCCAATCTAGAAGTAGACCCAGATACTTCTGCTTGGATCGCAATTCAATATTTTGCCCATTCAACTTGATAGGTGGCAAATTCGATGACTGAACAGGTCTCCGCCTAGAAAAAATGACATGCGCCGTCTTGCCAGTATTGATCTTTAAACACCAATAGTTAGCCCACGTAATGAATCTATCCAGGAAACACTGATTCCCTCGAATCGCTTCCCGAGCCCCATTGTGTGCACATTAAACAACGGTGTCATCAGCATACGTCGACAATAGCATAGTGCAATCACTTGGGAAGGCAGACAGCTGCTTTCTTCTGATCAGCGATGGGAGCGGCATATCCGACGAGGAGATGGTGTACAGGATAGGACCAAGCACGCTGCCCTGTGGTACCCCAGCACAGATTATGCCTGGCCTAGACCGCACACCACCAGTGTTGACAACAAAGCTACGATCACTCAAATAGCTATGGAGAACTCCATACAAAGTTGGCGGCAACAGCCTGATCAATTTGTGCAGAAGTCCTACATGCCACACTCTGTCAAACGCCTCGCTGATGTCGATGAACACAGCAGAGCAATACTGTCGCCTCTCATAAGCACCAAGGATAAACTGCGTCACACGGGCAAGCTGCTGTTCCGCACTATGCTCCTTCCGAAATCCAAACTGGTGACGGTACGGCATTGGCAAAATCTTTGCACTCGAAAAGCCTCCGCATAAGCACTTTTTCAAATAGCTTCGAAAAGCCAGACAAAAGGCATATGGGGCTTCAGTATCATCGTAATCCCAGCACACTTCCACTGCTGAGGAAAGTGTTCAAACCTCAGTATGGAATTGAACAGCAATACAAGATATAGAATCGCACTCTCTGGTAGCACCTTAATAACGTGGTTGTTAATGTCATCCAAGCCTTCTTTAAGGCAAGTGACCTGATCTCCAGAGTGATTTCACTGAGAGTCACAGGGCGGAAGGGCAAAGAGGTGCCAGACGCACCGCCCTCACCATCAATCCGCTGCTGCTGCTGTTTCTGCTGTAGGAGCTGTAACTCACCAGCAACCTTCCTCCGATCTTCGTCCGTGTTCACATAGTTGGGCATGAAACGTGTCTCCAGATGACGAACATATTCTTCAGCCTTCTCTGAACTGGTTCGCCTCCAGGTTGGCGTGTCATTAACAGAATGCATCTTAAGTGGCCAGTTAGGCTCCACCTGCCGCTTCAAAGTTTGCGTCATCCTCCACAGCTTTTACATTTTGTATCGATCATGGACGTCAATTTGCTTGAAAAGATTTTTGAGGTAATTAACCTTTAAAAATCTTAGAGCTTTCCTCAGGCGATTTTGAACTTGTCTGTACCTCTGTCTAGCAGACGATGTACGCAAGACAAGGAACTCACGCTTATACTGACGCTTAAGCTGAAGCAATTTCCTCGTGTGATCATCAAGGGAAGTTTTCTTAACTAATGCATTACTACGCTGCTTTTGCCAAAGATGCGGTGATGATGCAAATTTAGCAGCCTCATAAATATTACCATTGAAAATATCAATAGCATCCTCAATGTCCTCACCAGAATTGATCGCAGTGTTAAGCAATACTCGCTGGTTGAGGCATGCCTGAAATTCACTAATATTAGCATTTCCAGGCAAGATCCTCCGCCTTAGTCCAGCCTGGGCAAACACACTCAATCCCTCTGCTGCCAACTCAATATGAACTGGCAGGTGATCAGAGTGCAAATCAACCGGTGAGTAAGTACTGAGACAAGTATTGCTTAATCCTCCATAAATGGCAAAGTCAAGAGCAGATGGCCGCTTATTCTTGTCATATGGGTAATGTGTCGCTCCACCAGTAGCCAGAATATTCAATCGCTTAATACTGTGCACACACTTCATCAATGCCAATCCACGCTTGCAGGCACGCACATTACCCCACCAGAAGTGTCTAGCATTCAAATCCCCGCACAGAATGAAACTTCCACGTTTGCACAGGGAATCAATGTGTTTAAACAGCAGGGTGAAGTGGTGGGTACTCCAATCATACTGTGGCGGACAGTATATATGCGCAATAAGCATTGGTTCAACAGCACCATTAACCGGCATCAATGCAACTGGCATGCATTGCACAGAAGCATATTTCAAGGGCTGCAGGGCCATATGTACAATTCCATGTTTAACAAGAATAGCTACTCCGCCACTCCTGTGACTTCGGGGATTCACTGACAGGTATGTATGATAACCATCAATATCCAGGCTATTCACAGGGTCCAAACGGGTTTCAATGACAATCATAATATCTACATGATGACGCTGCATAAAAATTTCAAGTTCCAGGAGTTTGTTCCGAATTCCAGCAGCACTCCAATGCACTATTTTGAATGGCTTGACAGGTGTGGTGGCAGCAGCCACATTCACAGCCGTGCCAATATGATTTCTGTGCAAGGTATAGCACCTATTCATTAGCAATGTCATTGACATTACCAATAAAAGACTCATATGACATCTCACAGCCATCCATGTTCTCAACACAACTGGACTGTGGAGCTTGCATTGGAACTGCAGCATGGTTATTAAATGACTTGGTGGAAACTAAAGAGTATAGCAAATTCAAGAGAGCATCCATCCTTTTGTTCATCTCACCAATCTGCACAGCATTTTGCTGCAGCACATGCATTAGCGGATTATCATTCTCATGAATGCACCGGAAATTGCTGCTGCTGCAGCCGCTTCTGCCCAGTCTGCCGCTGCTGTATTTGCTGCAGCTTCAACTGCTGCTGTTGATGCTGCTTCTGCTCAAGTTGGAGCCGCTGCTGGAATTTCTTCAGATGGTTCTCAGCCGGGTTCCGTGCTTTAACAGGCACAGGTCCACCCTGCAAAACTTGACTACAAGTCAGACTGCCACCAATACCACCAGTCTGCTGCTTGTGCACTTGCTCCAAGGCTGCTGCTGCCGCAAACCAGGCCACTGCTTGTCATTAAGCTGTAATGGCTGCATCTCATGTGACTTGCCAAGTTTTTTTTTAGTTGTGTCCCCATTGGAACAATGGAAGCAACTGACGACTAAAATAAATAGTCGCCAGCTACCTTAGTTTATTTTCGCATTACTTCAAAACATAGCAACATATGAAAATATTGTTGACATGAAATCAAAGTGTGTAAAACAATTCTGACAATATGTACAGAATTGTGTCTGGCGTGTTTCTTGGATTTAGGTAACTTGCGTCGACTTCACGGATGGAATGGACTGTGTAGATTGACCGGGCTTCCTGGACTTCTTGGAACAAACTTGACTACATAACTCAGACTGACAAGACTTCGTGTACGGACTTGACTCTGCGTGTTGACATGGAAATTGTAGATTGCTTGAAGTGTTCAGGGTGACTTCAGCAGGGCGTGACTTCAGATAGGGTGACTTCAGCAGGGCGTGACTTCAGGTAAGTTTCTTTCTCAAGTGGCTTCATGTTATCTTTGACTGGCAAGGCGTGATTTATGGAGAGTGTTTTCATAAGTGACATCATCAGTGTTAAAATGTCGTCCATCTTCCGGCCTAGATCAGCGACCAAAACTGCGTGTTGCTGTATAATTTCCAGCATGGATGTGGCCTCAGGGGTACAGGACAATGGTGTATTCTGTTCCTCCTGTATCTTCGGCTGAGGGCTGCGGAGCTGCTTCTCCTGCTGCTCAACGCGAATCCTCTTATGGAACTTCTCCAGATGCCTCTTTGCTGGCTTGTGTGTATGTGTAGTAGTGTCCTTGCCCTGCACCACCTGACTGTACGTTTTTTTTTTGTGTTGTCTGTTTAGGTGTTGGTTGTTTATTTTGTGTCTTTATGGGTTGTAGCACCAACGGGGGACTTGCATGGCGTGTAATTGGTGGCTGTTGGTAAGGATTTTCATGTCCATGTTTGTGTTGCTGCGTCTTCTGTGAATCAGTTGCAGCAGCCCGTGTAATAACGAGTTTGTCTCTGGCTGCCTTGTATACAGGGCAGCCTTTGTAGCTAGCTACATGCTTACCCTTGCAGTTTATACATGTAGCCTCCGTGTCCGGTGTCTTTTCGCACACCGTTGTCAGGTGATTGCCAGCACACTTCAGGCACGCATAAGGCTTTCGGCAGTAGTTCTTGCTGTGTCGGAAGGCCTGACAACGGTGGCACTGTACTGCATCCAGCCGCCGCACGTGCTCCTCAACCACCACGTGCTGGCATCCAATACGTGTAAGCTGTTTAATGTGCTTGTGTCCTTGTTCGGGTAGTGGCGAAAGTTCGACTTCAAACATGTTCATGGGCTTGCCGGTAAATCTATTCTTGATAAGTGTGGCGTATCTTACAGTGTAACCCAACTCACTCAGCTGACCTTTCAACCACTCAACCGATGTTGAGTGATGAAGGTTGCGTATGATGACTCGGTAGCCACGTTTCGACTTCAGCTGGTGAGTATACAACTGTGTGTTATCATCATCCAGCATCTTCAGAATAGTCTTATAAGTATCTACATTGTCACAGAGGATTTGGACCGCATTGCCTCGTGTGCATTTAGTGGTAAAACTACCAGCATGTGCTGTGCAGCTTAGTTTGTCCATTAAGGACTGCATGGCAGCCACGTCTGGCAGATAAATTTGAGGTACTTTCTGGGGGCCACAGATTCAGCTGCACAGCCAGAAACTCCATCCTTCCCAGTTTGTGTGTTTTGTGTGCCTAGCTCAGGCATATTGGCTAGAGGACTCTCACACCTCCTCTTCTTCTTTTTTTTCAAGGAGGTGCTAGCGATGCTCGCACAATAAGGGCTCGCAGACAACTAAAAGTTGTCTTGCAAAGCCTTTCTTTATTTGTTCTTACATACGTACTAGGCAAATATGAATGGCAAGAGTATATGATAATAAAATGAGACAATTTTAAAATAACATTTTTTACAGTAGTATGAACCACTGTGGCAGTGTTTGGCAACGGCTGCAGCCAAGGGAACAGCTGATTGGGGATATAATCTGGCAACGCCGCTACGGCCAGCCGGTGTTTACAAAACAATTTTTTCATAACATTGAAACATTAAATTTAAATAGAGTAATAAAAATGAACAGTAACTAAAAATACGCTTTAACATTACAGGTTCCATTGAACATCAGGCCAGCGTCGGAGTAGGACCATCAAGGAGAGCTATTTAGGATGCCCCAGGCGCGCACAGCACAGCGCAGGAGCGGAACAAACAGGTGTCCAAATGGCAGGAGTGTGGCCCAAAGCAGCGATATCACATTCTCCAATGCCCATTTTACAGCAGACAGAGGTAAGTATAACACTCCAATTCAGCGTGGATCAGAGGTGGCGGTGGCTGTTCCGGTGTAGCAGCAGGACCGAGTCTTTTACGATGCCGCAGTCGCAAAATGTCAGTCGGCCGGATATGCCAGCAACAGCAGCACAACAGGTTCGATTGGACGACCAGGACAGCATCGGAGCAGGACACCAGGGGAATGCCCCAGTCACGCACAACACAGCGCAGGTGCGAAACAAATAGATGTCCAAATGGCAGGAGTGTGGCCCAAAGCAGCGTCATCACATTCTCCAATGCCTGTGTTACAGCAGACAGAGGTAAGTATAACACTCCAATTCAGCATGGAGCAGAAATGGCAGTGGCTGTTCCAGTGTAGCGGCAGGACCGAGTCTGCAATAAATCTTGTTTTGTCCATTGCAGATTCCATTCGTCAGGGAGGCCAGCGTCACGCAGGAGACCAGAGGGGAAACCGAGACGCTTCACCATCACCCACACAATGCGTAGGTGAGTTTAAGTGATGTGTGTATTGGAGAGAAGCAAAGGCTTATAATAGGCAATTTGCTTCATGCCTTTTACGATGCCGCAGGCGCAGGAAGTACAACGCAGGGGCAGAGTCAGCCGGATATGCCAGGAGCAGCAGGACAGCAGGTACCATTGGACGACCAGGCCGGCGAGGGACACCAGGGAGACCCGCCCTCGATGGCGCACCACACTCCGTGGAGAGGAGCACCATATGTCAGCCACAGGTGTAGAGGTGAGCGTGTGCGATGCGGATGAAGGAGGGAAATAAGAAGCTAATAAAGCATTCCATTCCAAACCTTTTTATAGCAGATGTGCCCAGACGCGCGCAGCACAATGCAGGGGCAGAGCACACAGGCGTCCACAAAGCTGGGGCATACCTGGACCAGTCTGCCACACTGTTCCGTTTGGCAGTAAGTAATGTGTGAACTGTGAAGTTTGACTTGTCTATATCATGACATGCTCATTTGTTTTGTCGCAGCAGACGTGGGCAAAATATCACACTCCCACTCTGCATGGAGCAAAGGTTATAATGGATGTTCCGGTATGGCAGCAGATCCAAGTCTGCAGTACTTGTCCAAGGATTGCCGATCGGCTAGTAGCGATTCGTCAATGTCATGGATCAGCTGGCGCTGAAGTGCAGCGAGACTCAAGTCCAAAGTTTGCTCCTCAGTGAGCGGACAATTAAGCTCATCTGGAGTTGGAGACGGAAGAATAATTCTCTGGATTTGGATTGGCTGGTCCCGAATAAGCGGCTCAAGGGCTTTCCTGGAGATTTTGCCTTTTTTGAAATCCCTTGCATATTTGTTGATATACATTTCATCGAGTCTAATCACAGGTCTGTCTTTTCTTTCTAGGAGCATCTGTTGGCGTTTGGATTCCAGGGCAAGTGCTTCTGCTCGTGCCCGTTCGTCCTGTGCAAGCCGGAGCAGAGAAGGCAACTGAGGCTGGTGCTCAGTATGCTGTGAGAATCGTCTCTGCAAAGTTAGCTGCTGTTTTAAAGGAGCCACGTGTTTTTTTTAGTTGTGTTCACGTTGGAACATTAGAGGCAACTGACGACTGAAATAAACAGCCGCCAGTCAGCCCAAATTTATTTTCTCCATTGCTCAAACACAGCAACCTTTAAAATATACATCACATGCCAAGTGACAAAATTTGAAGGGGCAACTCTGGGCAAATAAATAAAATGTCCAGCTGAATTGGCTGCAGTAACTGCATCTGCATCGGCACAATGGGGTGGAACTCGCGGTTTAGACCACGGAGGACCAACTTCATCCAAGTTCCCCATTGTGTGAGCGGCTTGAAAACACATGACAATTGAAATGACCATGGAGGACCATCCAGATCAGTTTCTTCAGAAGACTGTCCTGCTCCTGCAGCTCAAGTGGCACCGCGAAAAAGGAGTCCATGGAGGACCTACCAATCCAAGAGGTGCCAGATGAAAAACCACTGCATCTGCGGGTGGAGCGACGTCTAAAACAAGAGTCCAAGGAGGGCCGTCCAGGTAAGTAGTCACATTGAAGGAAAAAAATTAATCTGCTTCTACAAAAAATGGCATCTACACCAAGCACCATTTAAGAAGTCAGACTGAAATGAAAAAAAACAAAAAATCACTCATAAAGAATTTATAGACTTAGCCATTTGTCAGGAGATCGCGTCTTCCGATGAGCCTGCTGCCTCCAGTTGTGTTCGGGCCGCCAAAGTTGAGCCGGAAAGCAAACATCAAACCAGCAAGATTGATACCCATCTCCATGGACAAACAGCGGGTTCAATTGTAGCCATTGCTGCAGCGCCTTCTCCTCAAAATTCTGCTGCCGTTGCCAGGGCAGCAAAATCCGATCCGAAGACACCAGCACTTGTGGATGCATCCGATCTGGCTGGTCATGCTCAAGAAGACAAATTCGTTTTGCAGAGGGCAGAACCTTCCTTAACTTCCGTTTTTCCGGGTTACTTCTACGAATGCCAGGAGCAAGTAACAAAACAGCACTGGGAAGACGTACCGCTGGGCCCTTCATGTATGGGAGCATGCACATTCGGAGGTGACTTGAGCTTGCTGTATCTGCAGATGATGCTGATGATGATTATCCTGACAACTTTGTTACACACTTTGATTTCATGTCAACAATATTTTCATATGTTGCTATGTTTTGAAGTAATGCGAAAATAAACTAAGGTAGCTGGCGACTATTTATTTTAGTCGTCAGTTGCTTCCATTGTTCCAATGGGGACACAACTGTAAATCGGACATCGACGTGGAATTAACGATTTCTTCAAAAGCTACAAGTGCTTCATGACTGACTGCGTACAGGAATATACCCTACGCCAACAACAACCTGCCCAGATGTAACAACACGTTCCAGAAAAATCACTGACTCTCTGCCTTTCATCACGCAATTTATTGGATCAACCCAAAGCTACTGATGTTCAACAGCTGTTATCCACTTTAAGTGCGCGCTCTCAGTGCACAACAACTGGATCAAAAAACAGCTGTTGCACAGGCCACCAAACGGAAAACAAAGCCCCCAAATAACAAAGTAAAAATCAAATGCTCCGCTAAGCGTACCTTTGGGTCTTCAGGCAGCAATCAGTTGGCGCACAGCTTCACCAGACCAGCGAAAAAATCTACTGCTAGTGCTAATCTCTACAGGCGAGCATCCCAGACGGTGCCCTCCGACTCTCCAGTAAGCAGCCCAAATTCCAGCACGGAATTTGTGCAGCCGAATGTTATTAATGATCGCGAGCATAATAGTGCGGATAAATACCAAACGAAGTCCAACCAACAGCCCAGCCCTGCGGTCAAAATTCCAGCCATATTTCTGTTCGATGTTAAGGAAATCCAGCCATTGCTGGATAAAGCCAACAGCATACCAAGCATCGGCAACTTCTCAACGAAATGTTCAAACTCTAATGGTGTCAAGTTCATGTGTGAGGATCTTGAAACTTATTATGCCTTGCTGAGGGCTTTCAAAAATGATGACAATGGACTGCACACCCATCAGTTAAACAGTGACCGTGGCTATAGAATTGTCATCCGACATCTACATTACTCGACACCGACCGGCTGGATCTGCAGCAAATTACGAAGCCTCGGTTTTGGTGTCCGAAATGTCAACGTTATTGAGCACAATCGGACTCTCCACCCTATGAACATCTTTGCCGTCGAACTACAGCCTACACTCGACAACGCGAACGATGCAATCCTGTCTCTCTCAATGCTCGGCAACCAACGAGTCGTTGTTGAGAGGCAGTTGAGAAGACTCGATCCTGTACAGTGCCACCGCTGCCAAGCGTACGACCACACAAAAAACTACTGCCGCCGCCCCTTTGCTTGCATGAAGTGTGCGGATGCGCATCCTTCTACGAGCTGCAGCACGACCAGGATTACCAACACCAATTGTGTCAATTGCCATGGCAATCATGTAGCCAGTTATTAGGGCTGCCAGCAGATGCAATGTAGCTCGATGGACAACGCATCTCTAACTCGTGCATATGAGGCAAGTCTAAACAGAGTGCACGAAATTGAACGAAAACTAGATGCCCTTGCAAATATGGTGCAAGCATTCTTGTTCACTAATGGGAATGACCTCAGCTCCCTTTTGCAAAGAAATAAAGCTATTGACAAGAAAAAGACTGATTCTCCACCGCGGAGAATCCTTATCATGCCATTCTGGCCAACCAAAGATATTTGCATTACTTCAGCGAATGGGCCACAAATTGGTGCCTAACTGCCAATCCACAGAAGACTGTCCACTTCATGCTTACTAGGCGTATATTCGATCATGCAAGCAGGAAGATGCCGCTAAAAATCAATGGAAAAATGATCATCAACCTAAGTCTACACAGATATCTCGGCCTTCACTTGGACAGCCGACTCACCTTAAAACGCCATGATCGCAGCTGTGGTCCAGAATATTCAATGCTGCCAGAAACCTTGACTGGATCATAGGCATACACAAACAGCTTGTAATGCCGATCTGGCAATATGCTATTTTTGTCTGGGGATCCATTGTCTCAGCTACTGAGTTCCAAAGATTAAACAATAGGCATAATCTCCCTGGTGTCCCTCGCCGACGCTGGCCTGGTCGTCCAATGGTACCTGCTGTCCTGCTGCTCCTGGCATATCCGGCTGACTCTGCCCCTGCGTCGTACTTCCTGCGCCTGCGGCATCCTAAAAAGACTCGGTCCTGCTGCTACACCGGAACAGCCACTGCCACCTCTGCTCCACGCTGAATTGGAGTGTTATACTTACCTCTGTCTGCTGTAACATGGGCATTGGAGAATGCGATATCGCTGCTTTGGGCCACACTCCTGCCATTTGGACAGGAACCTGATGTCCAATGGAACCTGTAATGTTAAAGCGTATTTTTTAGTTACTGTTCATTTTTATTACTCTATTTAAATTTAATGTTTCAATGTTATGAAAAAATTGTTTTGTAAACACCGGCTGGCCGTAGCGGCGTTGCCAGATTGTATCTACAATCAGCTGTTCTCTTGGCTGCAGCCGTTGCCAAACACTGCCACAGTGGTTCATGCTACTGTAAAAACCGTTATTTTAAAATTGTCTCATTTTATTATCATATACTCTTGCCATTCATATTTGTCTAGTACGTATGTAAGAACAAATAAAGAAAGGCTTTGCAAGATAACTTTTAGTTGTCTGCGAGCCCTTATTGTGCGAGCATCGCTAGCACCACCTTGAAAAGATATTAATGATGACGACGATGATAATACTTTTTGGTGCAATGATTCGGATTCTGTTTACTCGGATGTGATGCTAAGTGACTTGGAGAACGTTGATGTGTCAGAGCCCGCCACTAAGCATCAGAAGATGCACAAACCTTCTGCTGCTGAAGGATGGATGGAGCAGGAGCCATTTGTTGACTTCCGTAAGTCAAAAGATTTGATTGCAGCGCTGTGCGATGCTGTAGACTCTCCTGAGGCTGCTGTACCTAGTAGCCCAAGCCAGCCGAAGAAGAAGAAGAGGAGGTGTGAGAGTCCTCTAGCCAATATGCCTGAGCTAGGCACACAAAACACACAAACTGGGAAGGATGGGGTTTCTGGCTGTGGAGCTGAATCTGTGCCCCGCCAGAAAGTACCTCAAATTTTTCTGCCAGACGTGGCTGCCATGCAGTCCTTAATGGACAAACTAAGCTGCACAGCACATGCTGGTAGTTTTACCACTAAATGCACACCGGACACGGAGGCTACATGTGTAAACTGTAAGGGTAAGCATGTAGCTAGCTACAAAGCATTTGCACACGAGGCAATGCGGTCCGGATCCTCTGTGACAATGTAGATACTTATAAGACTATTCTGAAGATGCTGGAGGATGATAACACTCAGTTGTATACTCACCAGCTGAAGTCGAAACGTGGCTACCGAGTCATCATACGCAACCTTCATCACTCAACATCGGTTGAGTGGTTGAAAGGTCAGCTGAGTGAGTTGGGTTACACTGTAAGATACGCCACACTTATCAAGAATAGATTTACCGGCAAGCCCATGAACATGTTTGAAGTCGAACTTTCGCCACTTCCCGAACAAGGACACAAGCACATTACACAGCTAACACGTATTGGATTCCAGCACGTGGTGGTTGAGGAGCACGTGCGGCGGCTGGATCCAGTACAGTGCCACCGTTGTCAGGCCTTCCGACACAGCAAGAACTACTGCCGAAAGCCTTATGCATGCCTGAAGTGTGCTGGCAATCACCTGACAACGGTGTGCGAAAAGACACCGGACACGGAGGCTACATGTGTAAACTGTAAGGGTAAGCATGTAGCTAGCTACAAAGGCTGCCCTGTGTACAAGGCAGCCAGAGACAAACTCGTTATTACACGGGCTGCTGCAACTGATACACAGAAGACGCACCACAGCCACCAATTACACGCCATTCAAGACCCCTGTTGGTGCTACAACCCATAAAGACACAAAATGAACAGCCAACATCTAAACAGACAACACAAAAAAATAACGTACAGTCAGGTGGTGCAGGGCAAGGACACTACTACACATTCACACAACCCAGCAAAGAGGCATCTGGAGAAGTTCCAGGAGAGGCTTCACGTTGAGCAGCAGAAGCAGCTCCACAGCCCTCAGCCGGAGATACAGGAGGAACAGAATACACCATTGTCCTGTACCCCTGAGGCCACATCCATGCTGGAAATTATACAGCAACACGCAGTTTTGGTCGCTGATCTAGGCCGGAAGATGGACGACATTTTAACACTGATGATGTCACTTATGAAAACACTCTCCATAAATCACGCCTTGCCAGTCCAAGATAACATGAAGCCACTTGAGAAAGAAACTTACCTGAAGTCACGCACTGCTGAAGTCACCCTGAAGCCACCTGAACACTTCAAGCAATCTACAATTTCCATGTCAACACGAAAAGTCAAGTCCGTACACGAAGTCTTGTCGGTCTGAGTTATGGAGTCAAGTTTGTTCCAAGAAGTCCAGGAAGCCCGGTCAATCTACATAGTCCATTCCGTCCGTGAAGTCAACGCAAGTTACCTAAATCCAAAAAACACGTCAGACACAATTCTGTACTTATTGTCAGAATTGTTTTACACACTTTGATTTCATGTCAACAATATTTTCATATGTTGCTATGTTTTGAAGTAATGCGGAGATAAACTAGGGTAGCTGGCGACTATTTATTTTAGTCGTCAGTTGCTTCCACTGTTCCAATGGGGACACAACTGTAAACTGAAAATTAAAAAAACGGAAAATAAAAACTCGTAGAATAATAATTTCGCAAGTTATTTGTGAAGTATGTCGGCTTTTGCTAGCCTGAGGGCAGTTGCCCAATAAACCTGAAAATATCAAAAAATAAAATGTATATACAAACCTGTGAAAGGAAGAAGTGGATAAGCTAAAAGGAGGGGAACCTTCTCACCAACATCATATTCGGAGAGAAGGAAACTCAATATTCAATATCTGTGAAGGGAGGATACGTACTTACCAATTTTTTTTTAAACCTGGAAAAGGAAATAGTATACTTAATACCTGAAAGCGAGAAGGGAAGTTTGAGAAATTTCTGCTGGCAGGAAATAATAGCAATTTTGAATACTTTAATGATGCTTTTGACAAACCTGGAACTGAAATGGAACTGAATAAGGAAATTTTTAGGAAATTTTATAAGGTTATAGATATGCTGGACTCCCCAGAAGATGGCGGTCCTGCTGAATCTATGAAGAAGTCGGTTAATGTGGAAGCAACTCAGCTGGAAGCTGTGCAGGCATGTGATTCTTTGCCTGCTGGTGTTTTCCAGGTTATGGAAGATCCTGATGTGTTCGGACTATTCGGATTTTCAGGACTTATTTGAGAATGATTCCGTTGGACCATCGATTAATGTCATTCCGGGCAAAAATGCCTCTGTTAAGGGAAATAAGAATCAGAAGTGGTTGGATTGTCAGCAGCCAGGAAACGTAAGGTAGTTCCCATGAGCCTTACAAGTAAGCCCAAGCGCACTGCAATTGATAAATCAGGAGCTGATGTAGCAAAAGGTAATGATAAAGCCTTGGCAAAGGGCAAGCCTAGCAGCCTGCCTGCTAATAAGATGCAGCCGCAGGCTCTAAAAAAACGTAATGGATATTGATCCGTATTTAAGTGATGATGCTAGCATCCATGATGTCTGTGGTCATGATGCCAGCTCGCAGTGATGAAGTTCCCCTTGGGGTAGCAACCTGTTGATCAGCCAGGGATTCTGGCTAAAGGTGCCAAAGTCCCGGCACTTTTCTTGCCAAAGGTTGATGCGATTCAGCCTCTGTTGGATAGGCTTGATGGGCTTCTGTGCGGAGGACTTCACCACCAAGTGCTCTAACGCTGATGGCGTAAGGATTCTGTGCAAGAATTTGGATGCATATAAGGCTGTGTTTGCGGCGCTTAATGAAGGGGATGTTCCTTTGCACACGCATCAACATAGTGGGGAGCGTGGTTATCGAGTTATGATTCGACAGCTTCACCACACTACCACACATGAATGGATTGAAGGAAAGCTGATGCAGTTGGGGTACGTTGCTCGCTTTGTTAAAGTCGTTAAACATCGATTCACGGGTAAGCCGATGAATATATTTGAAGTTGAGTTGGAGCCGCGCCTGGATGGAGGTAATGACAAGATTTTGTCGCTGACTGTACTCGGTAACCAGCAAGTTACTGTGGAGCGGCAGCAGAGGCGACTTGATCCGGTGCAGTGTCATCGCTGCCAGGCATTTTGACATAGCAAAAACTATTGTCGGAGGTCGTTTGTTTGCCTAAAGTGTGCAGGGAGCCATGCAACTACTGAATGTAGCAAGGTGAAGGATGTTGCGGCCACCTGTGCTGACTGCAAGGGCAGTCATGTGGCAAGTTATAAGGGATACCCTTCCTTTAAGGCTGCTCGTGATAGGCTCGTGTCAAGTCGTGCAGCTGCGCGTGGTGATCTCGTGAAGCCCTTCCAACGGTCTGCTGTCAGCAAATCAGCTGATGTAAAAAATTCCGCCGCCAGTCAAGCAGCAGAAGCAGTATCAGCCGGCAGTTCTGCAGCAGAAGCAGATTATTATGAAGAAGAATCGATGAAGCCCGTCATTTGGCCAGTGAAGGAACCTTCTAAAATTGTGATCAGGAAGGCTGTTAAGCAGCATGTCAATCCGCCAGCAAAGCAGCAAGTAAAAAATTTTGTGAAGAAAACTGAGATGAAGACAGTTCAAAATTTGGTAAAGCCGCAGCAACAGAAGCAGCAGTCCCTCAGCTTAAAGCAAATGCGTAAGCAGCAGCCGGACGGCATTCAATCCAGTC
>JAEIFX010000888.1:0-15969 GCA_018904325.1 Drosophila murphyi | reverse complement strand
ACATATGTTGGTGTGTGTGATCGTATGTTAAGGCGTGCGCCAAGTGAGAGTTTTAAGAGACTCTCTTAGTCCCATTAAATAAAGCAATTTGGGCAATTAGCTTAGCACCGACATCTCCACTGTGAACATGGGCGTGGCAAAGGCGATATATTTATAAAGTTGTCAATTTGTTGTTGTTAATTCAATATGAATTTCATGAATTATAAATCCAACCTACTGCAGCATATTATTAGTACCGTGCCACATTAAGTTACTAATTGGGTGCCACATTAAGTTACTAATTGATGGCCATATTAAGTGCCCATTCTAAAAAACACATTTATTTAAATTGGTGTCTCCTTTTGAATGGTTGTTAATTTATTTACCCTTAATAAATTTCAGAATAGGCAGCAGCTTGCTGCAGCGAATTTTCTAAAAAGAGTTTTATAGTAGGACGCGGGTTTGCGTAACAAAAATAAAGAAATAAAAAATAGTATTACAACTTACTGTAGTTGTGGGCTTTCTCCCTTCTTACACAAATTGTTTTATTACACTGTAACCACTTTTAATTTATTTAATTTTGACGTTTGCAATGCGCACAACTTGATCGCTCAAGGGCTATGAGATGAAAAGCATGTGTCACATTTTGGCAAAAATTGGCTTTACCCTCTTAATTCAACAATTTTGAGTTTCCTTTATTATTGCATTTTGAATTTTTTTTTTTCTTTTTTTTTTTTTTTGGAAACTCAACCGTGATGTGAATCGTTCTAATTAAACCATAAAGTGTGTGTAATAAACATTAACAAAACATAACATTAGTGATCTAAATTGCAATAAAAAAACTCTAATTTGAACAACCAAAGGTGCATAAAACAGACACAACAAGAAGTGAAATATAAATCCGCTACTCAATCGCCGTTTAATGTGTGTCTCTGCTTCGCTAGAACTTTCGTAAACCTTTTTCGTGTACATAAGCAGCTGTGCGTGGGCGATTGAGTAGATAGAGACCGTTTCTTTCTCGGTGCAGTTGTTGCCTTCGGTAGTTTTGTGCATTTGGCTGCAATCTCGTGCGCGCGTTTATTAAACATGAACACAACAACAGTCGTGTCCAATGATAGTGTGCCTCTAACATTCGTTTTATAAGCGCAGGCCGGAATCAAGTTATGCCGAGCTAAAGAAGCTAGATGTGTTGTGGCCGGTGTCGACGCTAAGTTCGGTTGACTTGGCTCGAATCGCGTCCTTTATCGTCCACATATTGGCATGTTGAATCGGCAGCTCAGCGGTCAGCTCCTATATATTTGATCGTGCGCATCGAGCGCGCTTACCTGAGCTCAAGCTGCCTACATTTTTTGGTGGTTACACGGAATGCGCTAATTTCATATCTATGTTCAGCTCAATTATTGACATCGACACTCAGCTTAGTGCCATTGAAAAGCTTCAGCACTCGCGGTCATGTTTATAGTGCGTAGCTTTAGAATCAATACGTTCGCTAGAAATATGAAGTGAAAACTTTCGTGCGGCGTTGAACATTTTAAGCAAACGCCTTAACAACAAGCGATTAGCTTTCCACTCGCACATCAAGGAGATTATTGGGCTCAAAAACAGCAGCCCGCCAATGGATCATCTGACTCTGCTCTCGTTGCGTCGTTCGGGCCTATTTCTACCATACATAGCCTTACTGGATTCGGCCTTCAACTGCATCTGGTCACCTCCCGTTTGGCGCAACAGTTACAATTAAAAAAAAAAACTCGCTCTACAACTATAGTGTCCGGTCTCGGTGACACTAATGTTCGTACTGAAGGTTATACAGTGGAAATTCACTTCAAGTCTCAAGTATCGGACTATGCCGATTCACTTACAGCTTTAATCTCACCCACTATTACGGACAGTCAGCCCGGCATTCCAATTGATATACAAAATTGGAACATTCCAGTCAAAATAGGTAGTTGTTTGGTCAAGTTTTTTTAATTATTATGTAAAGGACTATTAGCGAGTAAAGTCAAGTCCGGTAGTTGGTCGAGTGAACTGAACATTTCATCAGTTACTCGGTGCTGCCATTCCGGTAATAAATTTGCTTGCAGCACATCAAGCAATGACTGCTTGAACATAGGCTGTGAAAGTCTATCGGCAAACAACATAATAGCTCCATGATAGGTGTCGAAAGGTTCGTTGTATTTTTGTTTTCTCAATGAAATGACTGTGCGAATGTCTCGACACAAGTCGGGCCAACAAACGGACGAAACACTTTTATGGTATCTCTGGTACCATTCGATACCGCTGTCTTCAAACAAGTTAATAGCATAGCGAGATAGCAGTTCAGCCATATGCTGAGACAAATTTTACTGTGTTTTTCATTCCGCATGAACTTCTAAATAAAGGGTACTTATTAGTTATTTAAAATATTTATTTTTTCTTAATTACACAGAACCGTCACAATTTCCTTTTTCAATTGAATTGTAGGATAATTTTAATTTTATGGTTAATTAATACAAAAATTCTTTAACTTTTACTCATTTACTTTGTCGATTGCACACGCGTATGTGATTTCTCTATCGTTTTATATATACTAGAAACATGAAGTTTAGGTCATGTAATACACTATAAATATAGAACTTTGCACCGATGTTAATTTTTCATTATTCACATTTGTATATAAAGAAAAATGGAAATTGGTCTTATTCCTTACTACTTATATAATTGTTAAAGTTGTAGTTGTGTAAAGTTGATAAGCTTGGAACGATGCAGAAGATCCCCAAAACCATTTGATCATTTTCATCCATTTAAGTTAGGTACAGAAATACTAATGAGATGCACTCGATGCTCCTTTACATATTCAAGTTACAATAGCACACATAT
Organism: Drosophila murphyi; assembly: GCA_018904325.1. Taxonomy (NCBI): domain Eukaryota; kingdom Metazoa; phylum Arthropoda; class Insecta; order Diptera; family Drosophilidae; genus Drosophila; species Drosophila murphyi. The sequence goes on along the minus strand of JAEIFX010000888.1, from coordinate 13,134 downwards.
GTTGGTGTGTGTGATCGTATGTTAAGGCGTGCGCCAAGTGAGAGTTTTAAGAGAGACTCTCTTAGTCCCATTAAATAAAGCAATTTGGGCAATTAGCTTAGCACCGACATCTCCACTGTGAACATGGGCGTGGCAAAGGCGATATATTTATAAAGTTGTCAATTTGTTGTTGTTAATTCAATATGAATTTCATGAATTATAAATCCAACCTACTGCAGCATATTATTAGTACCGTGCCACATTAAGTTACTAATTGGGTGCCACATTAAGTTACTAATTGATGGCCATATTAAGTGCCCATTCTAAAAAACACATTTATTTAAATTGGTGTCTCCTTTTGAATGGTTGTTAATTTATTTACCCTTAATAAATTTCAGAATAGGCAGCAGCTTGCTGCAGCGAATTTTCTAAAAAGAGTTTTATAGTAGGACACGGGTTTGCGTAACAAAAATAAAGAAATAAAAAATAGTATTACAACTTACTGTAGTTGTGGGCTTATCTCCTTCTTACACAAATTGTTTTATTACACTGTAACCACTTTTTAATTTATTTAATTTTGACGTTTGCAATGCGCACAACTTGATCGCTCAAGGGCTATGAGATGAAAAGCATGTGTCACATTTTGCCAAAAATTGGCTTTACCCTCTTAATTCAACAATTTTGAGTTTCCTTTATTATTGCTTTTGTTTGGAAACTCAACCGATGTGAAACGCAACAAATTATTTCCCCTCTTGACAGCAGCATCAAAGACATTTAATTGTTTATGAGTTGTTAAAAGCTTAATTGAGCGGCTTAATATAAATAGCTTATAGTTAGTCTTAATTACATATGCACATTATGTTAAGTGCAGTTTGAGCTGTAGCAGCGAACGTTAGCAGCGCTCGCTCTCTCTCTCTCTCTCTCTCTCTCTCGATAAAGTGCTTTCGCTGATCGGCCGGGCCGGCTGTTGCAGCTATTAATTCGTTTCGCAGAACTCTAGCTGATCAATCGTTTCATAATTATTATCGTTGTTGAAAGACTAAGCATTGAGCTTCTAGTCTAAAGGTTAGCAAATGGCTTTAAACCTGTAATAATCATACTGGTAATAGACAATAAACAATCTGGTTGTGGAAAAGATGAAACATTGGGCTTCTAGTCTAAATACATTCAATGAAGTTTATAACGTGGAAATAACTTAGTGTTGTTAATTGAAGATAAAGCTATCAAAAAGCTGATAGCGCAAACATTTGGTTACCCCGACGTGAATTCCTTGTTACTCGCGTATCGTTCTAATTAAACCATAAAGTGTGTATAATAAACATTAACAAAACATAACATTAGTGATCTAATTTGCAATAAAAAAAACTCTAATTTGAACAACCAAAGGTGCATAAAACAGACACAACAAGAAGTGAAATATAAATCCGCTACTCAATCGCCGTTTAATGTGTGTCTCTGCTTCGCTAGAACTTTCGTGAACCTTTTTTCGTGTACATAAGCAGCTGTGCGTGGGCGATTGAGTAGATAGAGACCGTTTCTTTCTCGGTGCAGTTGTTGCCTTCGGTAGTTTTGGGCATTTGGCTGCAATCTCGTGCGCGCGTTTAGCTTAAACATGAACACAACAACAGTCGTGTCCAATGATAGTGTGCCTGCACCTAGTTCGTTTTATAAGCGCAGGCCGGAATCAAGTTATGCCGAGCTAAAGAAGCTAGATGTGTTGTGGGCGGTGTCGACGCTAAGTTCGGTTGACTTGGCTCGAATCGCGTCCTTTATCGTCCACATATTGGCATGTTGAATCGGCAGCTCAGCGGTCAGCTCCTATAAATATATTGATCGTGCGCATCGAGCGCGCTTACCTGAGCTCAAGCTGCCTACATTTTTGGTGGTTACACGGAATGCGCTAATTTCATATCTATGTTCAGCTCAATTATTGACATCGACACTCAGCTTAGTGCCATTGAAAAGCTTCAGCACTTGCGGTCATGTTTATCGTGCGTAGCTTTAGAATCAATACGTTCGCTAGAAATATGAAGTGAAAACTTTCGTGCGGCGTTGAACATTTTAAGCAAACGCCTTAACAACAAGCGATTAGCTTTCCACTCGCACATCAAGGAGATTATTGGGCTCAAAAAGATGGATTCGACCTCAGCAGGGAAACTTCGAGAGATTTCGGACAAGGTCAACTCCCATATGCGCGCGCTTGAGTCATTGGGAAACTCCCAGGAAATATCTGGCTGTACTCAGAGTTGTTGGGAGGAGTCTGCACCGATGGACCAATTACCCTCAGCTCAAGAATTCTACACATTCTTGGAGAAGCGATGCCAGAAGTTAAAGAACCTGGAGCATGCAATGGGATATCATTGCCTTAATTCTCAGGTGGGAAAAAACAATCAAAATCTAACCCCAATAGACGAACCTTTGTGGCATCCCAATCAAACAATTCTCCGTGCCCGTTTTGTAACTGTGTCGGACATACTATTCATGCATGCACCAGATTTAGAAATTTGTCTCCCTCACTGCGACACAAGGAAGTTAAGAAGTTGGCTCTTTGCTTTAATTGTTTAAAGCTCGCGGACACCATTCTCGGGCATGCAGCAGTGGACATTGTCATATCTGTGGCAATAGGCATCATACCCTGCTGCACGTTGATGACACCCTCACCCAGCAGCCCGCCAATGGATCATCTGACTCTGCTCTCGTTGCGTCTTCGCGTTCGGGCCTATTTCTTCCATGCAGAGCCTTACTGGATTCGGCCTCTCAACTGCATCTGGTCACCTCCCGTTTGGCGCAACAGTTACAATTAAAAAAAAAAAAAAAACTCGCTCTACAACTATAGTGTCCGGTATTTTCTGAAGGTTATACAGTGGAAATTCACTTCAAGTCTCAAGTATCGGACTATGCCGATTCATACAACTTACCCACTATTACGGACAGTCAGCCCGGCATTCCAATTGATATACAAAATTGGAACATTCCAGCCAACATAGGTAGTTGTTTGGTCAAGTTTTTTTAATTATTATGTAAAGGACTATTAGCGAGTAAAGTCAAGTCCGGTAGTTGGTCGAGTGAACTGAACATTTCATCAGTTACTCGGTGTTCGTTCCCTTCGAAACAAGCTTGCGTACACTTCATGAACCTGCCGTCCTGCAAATTGGCGCTGAGAAGGGACAATAGTTTTTGTAACTGCTTTCATGAACCGTTGTCATCTGCGTATGATATGTCACAACTGCTCCAGATTATAAATCGGTACGTATAAAATATCATGCTGCCATTCCGGTAATAAATTTGCTTGCAGCACCTCAAGCAATGACTGCTTGAACATAGGCTGTGAAAGTCTATCGGCAAACAACATAATAGCTCCATGATAGGTGTCGAAAGGTTCGTTGTATTTTTGTTTTCTCAATGAAATGACTGTGCGAATGTCTCGACACAAGTCGGGCCAACAAACGGACGAAACACTTTTATGGTATCTCTGGTACCATTCGATACCGCTGTCTTCAAACAAGTTAATAGCATAGCGAGATAGCAGTTCAGCCATATGCTGAGACAAATTTTTCTGTGTTTTTCATTCCGCATGAACTTCTAAATAAAGGGTACTTATTAGTTATTTAAAATATTTATTTTTTCTTAATTACACAGAACCGTCACAATTTCCTTTTTCAATTGAATTGTAGGATAATTTTAATTTTATGGTTAATTAATACAAAAAATTCTTTAACTTTTACTCATTTACTTTGTCGATTGCACACGCGTATGTGATTTCTCTATCGTTTTATATATACTAGAAACATGAAGTTTAGGTCATGTAATACACTATAAATATAGAACTTTGCACCGATGTTAATTTTTCATTATTCACATTTGTATATAAAGAAAAATGGAAATTGGTCTTATTCCTTACTACTTATATAATTGTTAAAGTTGTAGTTGTGTAAAGTTGATAAGCTTGGAACGATGCAGAAGATCCCCAAAACCATTTGATCATTTTCATCCATTTAAGTTAGGTACAGAAATACTAATGAGATGCACTCGATGCTCCTTTACATATTCAAGTTACAATAGCACACATATGTTGGTGTGTGTGATCGTATGTTAAGGCGTGCGCCAAGTGAGAGTTTTAAGAGAGACTCTCTTAGTCCCATTAAATAAAGCAATTTGGGCAATTAGCTTAGCACCGACATCTCCACTGTGAACATGGGCGTGGCAAAGGCGATATATTTATAAAGTTGTCAATTTGTTGTTGTTAATTCAATATGAATTTCATGAATTATAAATCCAACCTACTGCAGCATATTATTAGTACCGTGAAAATTAAACTAAGTACAGTAGTCACCAACCATTAAGTTACTAATTGGGTGCCACATTAAGTTACTAATTGATGGCCATATTAAGTGCCCATTCTAAAAAAACACATTTATTTAAATTGGTGTCTCCTTTTGAATGGTTGTTAATTTATTTACCCTTAATAAATTTCAGAATAGGCAGCAGCTTGCTGCAGCGAATTTTCTAAAAAGAGTTTTATAGTAGGACACGGGTTTGCGTAACAAAAATAAAGAAATAAAAAATAGTATTACAACTTACTGTAGTTGTGGGCTTATCTCCTTCTTACACAAATTGTTTTATTACACTGTAACCACTTTTTAATTTATTTAATTTTGACGTTTGCAATGCGCACAACTTGATCGCTCAAGGGCTATGAGATGAAAAGCATGTGTCACATTTTGCCAAAAATTGGCTTTACCCTCTTAATTCAACAATTTTGAGTTTCCTTTATTATTGCTTTTGTTTGGAAACTCAACCGATGTGAAACGCAACAAATTATTTCCCCTCTTGACAGCAGCATCAAAGACATTTAATTGTTTATGAGTTGTTAAAATGCTTGAATTTGGAGCCCTGCGTGGCTTAATATAAATAGCTTATAGTTAGTCTTAATTACATATGCACATTATGTTAAGTGCAGTTTGAGCTGTAGCAGCGAACGTTAGCAGCGCTCCTTTCAGCTCTCTCTCTCTCTCTCTCTCTCTCTCGATAAAGTGCTTTCGCTGATCGGCCGGGCCGGCTGTTGCAGCTATTAATTCGTTTCGCAGAACTCTAGCTGATCAATCGTTTCATAATTATTATCGTTGTTGAAAGACTAAGCATTGAGCTTCTAGTCTAAAGGTTAGCAAATGGCTTTAAACCTGTAATAATCATACTGGTAATAGACAATAAACAATCTGGTTGTGGAAAAGATGAAGCATTGGGCTTCTAGTCTAAATACATTCAATGAAGTTTATAACGTGGAAATAACTTAGTGTTGTTAATTGAAGATAAAGCTATCAAAAAGCTGATAGCGCAAACATTTGGTTACCCCGACGTGAATTCTTTGTTACTCGCGTATCGTTCTAATTAAACCATAAAGTGTGTATAATAAACAATAACAAAACATAACATTAGTGATCTAATTTGCAATAAAAAAAACTCTAATTTGAACAACCAAAGGTGCATAAAACAGACACAACAAGAAGTGAAATATAAATCCGCTACTCAATCGCCGTTTAATGTGTGTCTCTGCTTCGCTAGAACTTTCGTGAACCTTTTTTCGTGTACATAAGCAGCTGTGCGTGGGCGATTGAGTAGATAGAGACCGTTTCTTTCTCGGTGCAGTTGTTGCCTTCGGTAGTTTTGTGCATTTGGCTGCAATCTCGTGCGCGCGTTTAGCTTAAACATGAACACAACAACAGTCGTGTCCAATGATAGTGTGCCTGCACCTAGTTCGTTTTATAAGCGCAGGCCGGAATCAAGTTATGCCGAGCTAAAGAAGCTAGATGTGTTGTGGCCGGTGTCGACGCTAAGTTCGGTTGACTTGGCTCGAATCGCGTCCTTTATCGTCCACATATTGGCATGTTGAATCGGCAGCTCAGCGGTCAGCTCCTATATATATTGAACGTGCGCATCGAGCGCGCTTACCTGAGCTCAAGCTGCCTACATTTTTTGGTGGTTACACGGAATGCGCTAATTTCATATCTATGTTCAGCTCAATTATTGACATCGACACTCAGCTTAGTGCCATTGAAAAGCTTCAGCACTTGCGGTCGTGTTTATCGGGCGTAGCTTTAGAATCAATACGTTCGCTAGAAATATGAAGTGAAAACTTTCGTGCGGCGTTGAACATTTTAAGCAAACGCCTTAACAACAAGCGATTAGCTTTCCACTCGCACATCAAGGAGATTATTGGGCTCAAAAAGTGGATTCGACCTCAGCAGGGAAACTTCGAGAGATTTCGGACAAGGTCAACTCCCATATGCGCGCCTTGAGTCATTGGGAAACTCCCAGGAAATATCTGGCTGTACTCAGAGTTGTTGGGAGGAGTCTGCACCGATGGACCAATTACCCTCAGCTCAAGAATTCTACACATTCTTGGAGAAGCGATGCCAGAAGTTAAAGAACCTGGAGCATGCAATGGGATATCATTGCCTTAATTCTCAGGTGGGAAAAAACAATCAAAATCCTAACCCCAATAGACGAACCTTTGTGGCATCCCAATCAAACAATTCTCCATGCCCGTTTTGTAACTGTGTCGGACATACTATTCATGCATGCACCAGATTTAGAAATTTGTCTCCCTCACTGCGACACAAGGAAGTTAAGAAGTTGGCTCTTTGCTTTAATTGTTTAAAGCTCGCGGACACCATTCTCGGGCATGCAGCAGTGGACATTGTCATATCTGTGGCAATAGGCATCATACCCTGCTGCACGTTGATGACACCCTCTCCCAGCAGCCCGCCAATGGATCATCTGACTCTGCTCTCGTTGCGTCTTCGTCGTTCGGGCCTATTTCTTCCATGCAGAGCCTTACTGGATTCGGCCTCTCAACTGCATCTGGTCACCTCCCGTTTGGCGCAACAGTTACAATTAAAAAAAAAAACTCGCTCTACAACTATAGTGTCCGGTCTCGGTGACACTAATGTTCGTACTGAAGGTTATACAGTGGAAATTCACTTCAAGTCTCAAGTATCGGACTATGCCGATTCACTTACAGCTTTAATCTCACCCACTATTACGGACAGTCAGCCCGGCATTCCAATTGATATACAAAATTGGAACATTCCAGCCAAAATAGGTAGTTGTTTGGTCAAGTTTTTTTAATTATTATGTAAAGGACTATTAGCGAGTAAAGTCAAGTCCGGTAGTTGGTCGAGTGAACTGAACATTTCATCAGTTACTCGGTGTTCGTTCCCTTCGAAACAAGCTTGCGTACACTTCATGAACCTGCCGTCCTGCAAATTGGCGCTGAGAAGGGACAATAGTTTTTGTAACTGCTTTCATGAACCGTTGTCATCTGCGTATGATATGTCACAACTGCTCCAGATTATAAATCGGTACGTATAAAATATCATGCTGCCATTCCGGTAATAAATTTGCTTGCAGCACCTCAAGCAATGACTGCTTGAACATAGGCTGTGAAAGTCTATCGGCAAACAACATAATAGCTCCATGATAGGTGTCGAAAGGTTCGTTGTATTTTTGTTTTCTCAATGAAATGACTGTGCGAATGTCTCGACACAAGTTGGGCCAACAAACGGACGAAACACTTTTTTGGCACCTCTGGTACCATTCGATACCGCTGTCTTCAAACAAGTTAATAGCATAGCGAGATAGCAGTTCAGCCATATGTTGAGACAAATTTTTCTGTGTTTTTCATTCCGCATGAACTTCTAAATAAAGGGTACTTATTAGTTATTTAAAATATTTATTTTTTCTTAATTACACAGAACCGTCACAATTTCCTTTTTCAATTGAATTGTAGGATAATTTTAATTTTATGGTTAATTAATACAAAAAATTCATTTAACTTTTACTCATTTACTTTGCCGATTGCACACGCGTATGTGATTTCTCTATCGTTTTATATATACTAGAAACATGAAGTTTAGGTCATGTAATACACTATAAATATAGAACTTTGCACCGATGTTAATTTTTCATTATTCACATTTGTATATAAAGAAAAATGGAAATTGGTCTTATTCCTTACTACTTATATAATTGTTAAAGTTGTAGTTGTGTAAAGTTGATAAGCTTGGAACGATGCAGAAGATCCCCAAAACCATTTGACCATTTTCATCCATTTAAGTTAGGTACAGAAATACTAATGAGATGCACTCGATGCTCCTTTACATATTCAAGTTACAATAGCACACATATGTTGGTGTGTGTGATCGTATGTTAAGGCGTGCGCCAAGTGAGAGTTTTAAGAGAGACTCTCTTAGTCCCATTAAATAAAGCAATTTGGGCAATTAGCTTAGCACCGACATCTCCACTGTGAACATGGGCGTGGCAAAGGCGATATATTTATAAAGTTGTCAATTTGTTGTTGTTAATTCAATATGAATTTCATGAATTATAAATCCAACCTACTGCAGCATATTATTAGTACCGTGAAAATTCAACACTAAGTACAGTAGTCATCCAACTCAATTTGGTGCCACATTAAGTTACTAATTGGGTGCCACATTAAGTTACTAATTGATGGCCATATTAAGTGCCCATTCTAAAAAAACACATTTATTTAAATTGGTGTCTCCTTTTGAATGGTTGTTAATTTATTTACCCTTAATAAATTTCAGAATAGGCAGCAGTTTGCTGCAGCGAATTTTCTAAAAAGAGTTTTATAGTAGGACACGGGTTTGCGTAACAAAAATAAAGAAATAAAAAATAGTATTACAACTTACTGTAGTTGTAGGCTTATCTCCTTCTTACACAAATTGTTTTATTACACTGTAACCACTTTTTTATTTATTTATTTTTGCAAAAATTTTGCCAAAAATTGGCTTTACCCTCTTAATTCAACAATTTTGAGTTTCCTTTATTATTGCTTTTGTTTGGAAACTCAACCGATGTGAAACGCAACAAATTATTGCCCCTCTTGACAGCAGCATCAAAGACATTTAATTGTTTATGAGTTGTTAAAATGCTTGAATTTGGAGCCCTGCGTGGCTTAATATAAATAGCCTATAGTTAGTCTTAATTACATATGCACATTATGTTAAGTGCAGTTTGAGCTGTAGCAGCGAACGTTAGCAGCGCTGTCTTTGTGCAGCGGTCGCTCTCTCTCTCTCTCTCTCTCTCTCTCTCTCTCTCTCGATAAAATGCTTTCGCTGATCGGCCGGGCCGGCTGTTGCAGCTATTAATTCGTTTCGCAGAACTCTAGCTGATCAATCGTTTCATAATTATTATCGTTGTTGAAAGACTAAGCATTGAGCCTCTAGTCTAAAGGTTAGCAAATGGCTTTAAACCTGTAATAATCATACTAATAGACAATAAAAAATCTGGTTGTGGAAAAGATGAAACATTGGGCTTCTAGTCTAAATACATTCAATGAAGTTTGTAACGTGGAAATAACTTCGTGTTGTTAATTGAAGATAAAGCTATCAAAAAGCTGATAGCGCAAACATTTGGTTACCCCGACTTGAATTCTTTGTTACTCGCGTATCGTTCTAATTAAACCATAAAGTGTGTATAATAAACATTAACAAAACATAACATTAGTGATCTAATTTGCAATAAAAAAAACTCTAATTTGAACAACCAAAGGTGCATAAAACAGACACAACAAGAAGTGAAATATAAATCCGCTACTCAATCGCCGTTTAACGTGTGTCTCTGCTTCGCTAGAACTTTCGTGAACCTTTTTTCGTGTACATAAGCAGCTGTGCGTGGGCGATTGAGTAGATAGAGACCGTTTCTTTCTCGGTGCAGTTGTTGTCTTCGGTAGTTTTGTGCATTTGGCTGCAATCTCGTGCGCGCGTTTAGCTTAAACATGAACAGAACAACAGTCGTGTCCAATGATAGTGTGCCTGCACCTAGTTCGTTTTATAAGCGCAGGCCGGAATCAAGTTATGCCGAGCTAAAGAAGCTAGATGTGTTGTGGCCGGTGTCGACGCTAAGTTCGGTTGACTTGGCTCGAATCGCGTCCTTTATCGTCCACATATTGGCATGTTGAATCGGCAGCTCAGCGGTCAGCTCCTATATAAATATTGATCGTCCGCATCGAGCGCGCTTACCTGAGCTCAAGCTGCCTACACTTTTTGGTGGTTACACGGAATGCGCTAATTTCATATCTATGTTCAGCTCAATTATTGACATCGACACTCAACTTAGTGCCATTGAAAAGCTTCAGCACTTGCGGTCGTGTTTATCGTGCGTAGCTTTATAATCAATACGTTCGCTAGAAATATGAAGTGAAAACATTCGTGCGGCGTTCAACATTTTAAGGAAACGCCTTAACAACAAGCGATTAGCTTTCCACTCGCACATCAAGGAGATTATTGTGCTCAAAAGGTGGATTCGACCTCAGCAGGGAAACTTCGAGAGATTTCGGACAAGGTCAACTCCCATATGCGCGCTTGAGTCATTGGGAAACTCCCAGGAAATATCTGGCTGTACTCAGAGTTGTTGGGAGGAGTCTGCACCGATGGACCAATTACCCTCAGCTCAAGAATTCTACACATTCTTGGAGAAGCGATGCCAGAAGTTAAAGAACCTGGAGCATGCAATGGGATACCATTGCCTTAATTCTCAGGTGGGAAAAACAATCAAAATCCTAACCCCAATAGACGAACCTTTGTGGCATCCCAATCAAACAATTCTCCGTGCCCGTTTTGTAACTGTGTCGGACATACTATTCATGCATGCACCAGATTTAGAAATTTGTCTTCCTCACTGCGACACAAGGAAGTTAAGAAGTTGGCTCTTTGCTTTAATTGTTTAAAGCTCGCGGACACCATTCTCGGGCCTGCAGTAGTGGACATTGTCATATCTGTGGCAATAGGCATCATACCCTGCTGCACGTTGATGACACCCTCTCCCAGCAGCCCGCCAATGGATCATCTGACTCTGCTCTCGTTGCGTCTTCGTCGTTCGGGCCTATTTCTTTCATGCAGAGCCTTACTGGATTCGGCCTCTCAACAACGAACGTCGCTCAAGCCTTAAGCAGCAATACTCTACATTTATACAAGAGTATTTGTACCTAAAGCACATGTCGCTTGTCGATCCTCTGGATATTCCACATCACTGTGCCTTTCAGAAGGACAGCACGACTACCAAACTGTGTTGTGTTTGATGGATCGGCTGCGGCTTCTTCTGGGTAGTCCCTCTATGACGTACTCATGGCCGGACTTGTCATTCAGGCAAAACTGTTCAACACCTTGCTTAAATTTGGGGCTTATGCCGTTGCTCTGGGGATATATGACGACTATTATCAGTGCATTTTATGGAGGGACTCACCCAAAGAAAGGGTACATGTCTACAAGCACGCTCCATGCAACAATTGGCTGTTGAGGAAGCCGCTGCGTTTCCTCTTGCGTTCCTCACAGTTCGAGAGGCCGTCTATGTTGATGACCAAATCCCTGGTGCTAGCTCCGTGTCTGAGGCTATAGACAAAATGAGGCAGAAGACAGCAATTTAATCTCATGACAATTTCCGGCTTCGCAAATGGTGCTCTAGTCGTTCTGAAGTGAACCCTACCAAAATGGATAAGTGTCCAGTGCTGAATGGCGCAGGTATTGCAGGAGTAGCTGCAACTGCAACTGGAACAGTAGTTGGAGCAATCACAACACCTGCTCTAACAACAAGGGTGATGCAAATATGATGTCATTGCTGTCACAGGCCAAGAAGAGCAGCGTACGCAACTCGATCAATGATGAAGTGCTCATGCAGAGCCACGATGTGAGCATCGGAGATCACCAACGTCGAGGAGGACGAGGATGATCGCCTGATTGCCGACAAGATTGTGCGCGCCTTGCTCAACTGTAAGGATGCGCTTGAGAAGAGCACCAATCAGTTGGGGGCTTGCTTTGGATATGAGCAGAATATGGATGACAAGGATGTTCCAGATAAAGATCCACAGTCAGTGAATCCAACAGCAGGCGCAGAAGGAGCAGTAGCCGCCGTAGAGCCAATGGAAGTGGATGATGCCGAGTTGGTGGAAGCCACCAAGCAGGAGCCAGAGAAACCATCACCCCAAGCCTTCGGCTGGTACTTCATCTCCCCCACTCTTAACACTTTTGCGAATTGTGAGGCGCGGCAGAGAACACTGCAAGGCATCACCATTACCGCTGTGTTGACCAATCGCTGCTCAGATTTGAGGAGTTGGGAATTCTCGTTTGCCAAATCGCGGCAATTACTAATTCTCGTCCTTTAGTCCCAATTGCAGAAAACCTTGGCGATCTCGATGTGCTGACTCCGGCATCAATTCTGGAACCGGACCTAACGAGGATGGACTGCAACTCCTTTGATGATTTGCAGCGAGCCATTCACGTACATAATTTCTTTGGGTTTCGTTGGCGAGAGGAGTGTCTTGCACTCTTGCAACATCTTGCTAGATGTAGATCTACTAGATCTCTTCAGGTGGATGACTTTGTCCTCGACAGGAACGAGAATCCGCTTCCTATGAGTTGGCCACGATTTAGAGAGCTTGCGGTAACTCCAAACAGAGGTGGCGTTGCGCAAGTGGCTGATTTGAAGAATACAAAAGTCGGACTAGCAAGGAGCTATCAACAAGATGTGCCTGCAGCCTGTTAAGGAGTCTGCTGAAAGGGAGTCTTTCAACGGGGGAGTATTTTTCAACAGCAGCAACGACATTTAATTGTTTATAAGTTGTTAACATGCTTGAATTTGGAGCCCTGCGTGGCTTAGTATAAATAGCATATAGTAAGTGAGTCATATAGTGAGTATTAGTTACATGTGCACATTATGTTATCAGCGCTCTCTTATATGTTAGCAGCGCTCTCTTTGTGCAGCGGTCGATCTCTCTCTCTCTTTCGATAATGTGCGTTCGCTGATCGGTCGGTTGTTGCAGCTATTCATTCGTTTCGCGGATCTCTAGCTGACCGATCGTTTCACAATTATTATCGTTATTGAAAGACTAAGCATTGGGCTTCTAGTCTAAATACATTCAATAAAGTTTATAAAGTGGAAATAACTTAGTGTTGTTAATTGTAAATAATGCTATCAGAAAGATGATAGCGTAAACAGCCCATTTTTAGATAAGGTTATCATTGTTTAATATACTTTGCGTGATATTTCTCATTTGTGCAGCCTTGTAAATCTTCTAGTTCGTAATTGCTATTACCGACTTTGGTTTAAAACCTTTAGCGAAGTTACTCAATTGAA
>JAEIFX010000887.1:0-11604 GCA_018904325.1 Drosophila murphyi | reverse complement strand
CATTTTGAATTAGTGGAAGCATTTCTTCAGCTGCTTCACTCAGAAACTCTATTGGTTCGATCAAATTTGGGTGTATGTTCTCAAATGAGAATGTCGAAATCCGCTTTTGAATCCGCTCGAAATTAGTTTCACCTGACTATTTATAGGCGTAAAAACGAGCATCTTGTGGGCATTGGAACGAAGATGCGTGCTCCACTTTGATGATGCAATTTGTATATTGCATGCGGTGCAGACCCTGGCTTGAGTTGGTGCTCCATTAGAGGATGATATTGGAAGCGAGGGAGTTGATGTTATTGGTGGTGGTGACGGAGTTGATGATGGGGCTGGTGCTGGCGGTGGTGGTAATGTTGGGATTGGTGATGATATTGTTGTTGATGATGGAGTTGATAGGATTGGCGGATTCGCTTGCATTAGCCACATAAGTCAAGTGGTCGAAATAATTTGGGTGGCTCTGTCCTTGAGCCGAGTTATCGTCGCGACATAGTTGAATCCCTTGACGGCGTTGACGGAGTTTTTCTTGTTGTTGAAAATTTTTTTATTTTTTTTAGATTCTTTTAAAACTTTGAAACCACAAACACACGAGTTCACGATTGAAGAGTTCGAAAACTACTAAGGTTTTATAAATCAGAATCTATAATATTAGGTATGAAGCCCATCAGGTGCACAAAGCAAGGCTACTATTTTAAAAGGTGCACAAGCCACCGCAGGCTATTATTTCAAATTAATTGTGAAATTAAGGAGCTCAAATCAAAGCAGAGTGCACTGTAAAAAGGAGAGAACCAAACACGAAAGAAGGTAGCAGCACGTGGCAAACGTACGTGCGAAGTACCTACTTAATAACAGTTTACACCAATAATAGTTTAATTATCGTGTGGGAAAACATTCAGGTGTGAACTCTTGTATGAGTTCTATGCATTATGACAAAAAGTGATGAAAGAGAAGCGAGCATTACCTTTCTACTGATCATTGCACCCACCCTCAAAATCAAATCATGTAGCCTCGACGTTGCGGTCGTCAGCCAATCGGCTGAGGCCTCATCGGAACATTCAATTACCAGGAATGCAACCCGGAAGTGAATGCCCGCGAATGAGACCACGACATCTCCACCAGACGCAATGACTTCGTCAATGATGGCCTCTTCCAACACAGATAAATCTCCGTGACTGAGCATGACCCGTGGGAAATCCACGGGCAATACGGACACCTTTACCTTCTTTGCCATGTCTGCCTCGCCTGGCTCGTGGATGTCGGCGAGCTGGGCTTCGCGGCCGCTGCATGCGATGTGCTTGGGCGCAGGTCCAAATTTCCTGCCCCATTATCCTTCAGCACCTTTGCCGCTGCCGAGCCACGGGCAGCGCCCACAACCTCCGGGCACATCCTCTTGGGGGTGGCCACCGGTGGTGTGAGATACAATACTACACAAGGGTGTAGTAGCAATCTCACAAATCAAATCAAATGCTGGCGCATGTGCTGTAACCTCCTTCCTGGGCTCTTTGGCCTTTTTCAGGCCTTCATCAGGGGTGAGTCCCTGCTGGAGACACCAAAGGTACCACTTGACCTTTGAACCGCAGAGATTTCTCCGGATCGGGTCATCCAGCCCACCTCTCCAGGAACTCTCTCTTCCTCTTTGTGCGCTGGGCGCCTTGCCTCGTTCGGTGCTGGGAGCGGTGGTCTGGGTGTACCAGCCATCAGTCTCCTATGCCTCACAGCCGGAGTTCCCTTGTGCCTGTGACAATCTCCTATTTTTTGCTGGAGCAGCACGGGGTGGAGAGTGGTCTACCACACGAAAGGGTCGTTCCCCGTCAGGGGCATGACCCTCCAACTGACTTGCGACAAGCTCCGCAGTATTTTAACATTTTGTAACTTCTTCATGGAGTCCCACGAGCTGCGGAGAAGTAAATGTCCGCCCGGGCAGAGATCCGCGATACCCGGGTAAGCTAAATTAGAAGAGGCGGTCGCCATTTGCCTGAGCTCACCGTTAAAGACTGGACTAGTTTTTGATCCGCACCCCAGCCAGTCTGACTCTCGGCACGGTTCGAATGACGCCTTAGTCCGGCCCGGAGTGAGATAGGGGGATGTGTGAGGCTATACTTTGGAAGGCGACAACACAAGCGCCTTTTCGGTACGATCGAAATAATCGCACCCGCTGTTTGTCCGGGACTGCTTATTTACGAGGAATCTCGTATTATTCGCAGCTAACCTCCCCGAGAGGAGGGTTGCTATCCGCAACCCGCGACCCCGCCTGGTGGCCTCAGCTCCAGCCCCATCCGAACCATCCAACAAGTTCTTAGACCAGGGCATTAATTTTAGTAAATATCGATTGTTGTCTCTATCGGATAGTTTTTAGATGAAGATAAGAACAAGAACAAGCAAGACGCTCACCTTTGTGTCAGTCAGAAAATAAAGTTGTTAATTAAAATAGTTTAAATACCGCCCAGACTTCATGTTCATGTTTGCATAAAAAACGTTTTGTGCAACAAACAGTGGCTAAAATTAAATTATTATAGTTTATTTTCTTAAAAGTTTTTTTATTAATTTTTATAATTAATGTTTTTATTCAATTTTGTCATTAATTTCAATAAATGTTTTTTTAAATTAAAATTTTATAAATATGAGCTTTCAATAAATTTTTTTTTTTTATTAAAATATGAATATTAAATTTCAATTAAATATTTATTTAATAAAATTTTATAAGCTTAAATTTAAAATTAACTGATTATTAGAAATAATTTTTTTCATTAAAATTTTATACGTTTAAAATTTTATATTAATTCTGTTTTGGAATAATTTTGTTAATTTAAAATTTATTTAAATTTTAAATTAATTAGTTTTTGGAAATAATTTTTTAATAAAAATTTTATAAATGTAAAATGTAAAATTATTAATTTCTAGAATTAGTTTTTAATTACAATTTTATAAATTTAAAGTTTCAAATTATTGATTTTTGAAATTAATTTTTTTAATCAAATTTTATAAAATTAAAATTTCCAATTATTAATTTTTAGAATTAATTTTAAATTAATATTTTATAAATTTAAAATTTCAAATTAATGATTTTTAGAATTTGTTTTTTTTTAATTAATTTTAATTAATCTGTAAGTCAAGGGCTACGGTCCAGAGGATTCCGCCTGCTGCGTCCTTCAGTAGAAATAAACGTTCTCCAGATAAGAAAAAAAGAACTTTTGCTGAGGAATCGTACGCACCCGACTCCCAATTTTGATGTAGTATACGCTCGAACGGTCGACGAGAAATGGTCAAACCTTATAGTTTTTGGCGCCCAACGTGGGGCACTGCCGCAAGGCTCTGGCACTACCGGAAAGAGTTTAAAGATTTTGGTCTTACCGGAAGACGTTAAAGTCAGTGTTGCGACGGAAGTTTTAGCACCCAACGCTTGAGGTGAGTTCTTGTAAGATGCTGTATAATCCCCATTGTGTTGAGTTAAAAACAAAATTATTTTCATTTTTCTAAGAATCCCCCCGGTGCTGACGAAGTTTCGATTTGCTTAGTCTGGCTTCCGCAAATAGTGCAATAATTCTTATTATACGAGGTGTGTTCAAAAAGTATCGCGAATTTTGTGTTTTCAGATATTATTTATTTATTCATGAATATCTATTTTGTCCCCTTCAAAGTAATCCCATTAGATATTATACATTTGTGCCAACGGTTTTTCCAATCTTCGAAGCACTTCAAAAAATCATTTTTTTATCTTGTTCAGCTCCTCCTTCGATCCCGTCTTTATCTCGTCAAGCGTAGCGTAACGTCGTCGTATATGAACCTACGATACTGAGTATTCTGCCTTAGATAGTCCGACTACGAATTCATATTAACTGAAGAAAGTAGTGACCGATTATAACATCGTCGGTCACGAGTGTGAAGCTCTCACAATTTTTGCTCGTTTGTTTTCTATATTTTTGAAGATAGCATTATTTCCTTTGATTAGGTTTGAAAATACTGTTTTACACAATTTCAGAATATTGTCGTAATTCGGCTCAGCACGGATACCAATACTGATTGAAGAAGTTAGCGCAATTCAAATCGCTGCATAAGCGCAGCTTGAAGTGAGTGTTGTTTGTGATGAGAGCAAAAGCTTTACTTGCCTGCCAGAAATTGGCCATGATCGGTTTTTCTTCTTTCATTTAAAGGGTTGGTGAAAAAAAATGGAAAAAAATTAACAGACAAAATAAAAAAAAATAAATAAATATAAAGGTAAATGAAGTCTCGGACGCAAATCTAAAATCTGATTGGCAAAAAGTGCACCAAGTATCGGATCATATTATCTCACAATTTTTGCTCGTTTGATTTCTATGTTTTTGAAGATGGCATTATTTCCTTTGATTAGGTTTGAAAATACAGTTTTATACAATTTCAGAATATTGTCGTAATTCGGCTCAGCACGGATATCAATACTGATAGAAGAAGTTAGCGCAATTGAAATCGCTGCAGCTTAAGCGCAGCTTGAAGTGAGTGTTGTGGTTGTTGTTGTGAGTGCTAAAGCTTCTACTCGCCGGCCAGAAGTTGGCCATGAACGGGTTTTATTCTTTCATTTGAAGGGTCGGTGAAAGAAAAAATGGAAAAAAAAATAACAGACAAAATAAAAAAATAAATAAATATAAAGGCAAATGAAGTCTCGGACGCAAATCTAACATCTGATTGGCATAAAGTGCACCAAGTATTGGATCATATGTGAGCGGCGGTTGACCGAATCATCCTGAAGAAATAGTGAGCGCACTGCAAAACTTTGATGATTTAGGACTGAACTCTACAGGGCTACACAACTCTACGTTTTATTAAACTTTAATTTAAATTAACATATAATGAATTTGTGGGGAATTAATATTTAATTTTATAATGCATTAACTAATCTTGATATGGTGTGTATATGTGATATCAGCTGTTATATTGTCTAATCAGTTTTGAAGTTCAAACAGCAACGTCATCCGTCTTCAGGCCTGTCGACTACGATAAACTATTAACACAGCTGTTTTGGTGCTGTAAGTTCGGCGTAACCGCACTCAGAGATTGTAAGTTATAAAGAAAATAACCAACTAATAATAACCATAAAATAGATGTGGCATACAAAGACATATGTAAATACCTGATTTAGTTAACCAATAGATATATATAGCCAAGGGCATTTGTAGCACAAGTTTATTATTAAATATTATGTAGTGCGCTTGCCAAGTTAATAAAATGTCATGCCTAGGGTTATGCTTTGGTTTTTTTAAGCCGAGCTTTTGCCGACGCCCTCTATGATATAAGTACAATATCACGCCCTTTTGGGTTAGTTGATTAAAAATTTTTCTGATAGCTGGCCTTGAGTTTTTGTCTGCCAAAGGGGATAGTCATGCGAGTCCCATCGACTTTGGTTATTTTTCTGTTTCGTGGTGATAGAAAATTTACACGTGGACGCGATGGAAATGGTCTATAACCCGAAATTTTTTCTCGTCTGAACTATTTAATGGCTGAGAACAAAAAGGAAAATTTATATGTTTTTGCCGCGGAACTGATCGGCTGATCAGCCAGTGCCAACCGCCATTGCCAACGCGGGTCCACGGTACAGTCAGCGCTTTACCACTGTGGTATGGAGTGGATTGAGGCTTTCCCAACGTATCCAGCGTCGAATCAACAAGCGATGCGGCATAATGCCTACAATTGGCTTAACCTTATCTAATTTTTTTTATAGTGAATTGAATTTTTTTTCATTATTTGTAATATACAAAGAAACACAAAATCTAATAATAATTAATTAAAAATTAAATTCATCAATTATTTCAATTCCCCCATTGAACATTAAGTGAAATCAAACCATAATCCATATTAAGTGTATTGGGTGCAACCAGGATATATTAAACGAACAAAAAAAAAAAATAATAAGTAAAGAGACAAAGGAAAAAAAAAATGTTTTCAACACTCGCCTACATTAAAATTGTTCCGTTAAATTTTGTACTAATCAATTGACCTCCCAAGCCTAACCGATGCCCGGCTACAAAAGATCTTTTGGATGTGGAGGATACCCAAGTAAGTGCATCTGTTCCCTAATTGTACTTTTCGTTTAAATTTTATTGTTGGTAAGCAGCAATAATTACTTGGATGTTAAAGTGTGTTAAAAATTCAAAAAATGCGTTAAAGTACAAGTGCAAAACTCACTCAATTTGGGGATGAGAAAGACAGAAAAAAAAACTCACTCAACCTTGAACCTCTCTCACTCGCCCTTACAAAGAGCGGTAGAATTTTTGAGTGGGCTTTTAAGTTGTTGATCGAATTTAATTCAAATCCCGAAAGCATGCTACAACTTTAATATCGAAGTCGCTGCCAAAAAAAAAGATATGAATGAATACACACAGAACTAGAAATGAAACCTTCGAATACAAAAAAAAGTAAATGAAGGACGGTTACTACTAAAGCAGCATAAGCGGCGATATGATAATGCTGTACTGAACTTGTTTGGTCGGGCAGCTCTTGTTTGTTGAGTGCGTTCAATTTTAGCTGCAAGTTGTCCAGATCCTTATCTTCGTGTACCTTGTTCTCTGATATGTTGATTTGAGTCGTGTTTGGCCCGATTATGTTGCCAAAATGAGCATAGCCCTTTCTCACTTGACTTATAAATGTTGAAAGTACTGATACTAATTTCTGAGTTGCGTGCAGTACAACCGGTGTCCATCAGTATAGTAGACGGGCTTCCGTTGCTTACGGCTTGTAATTCCATTACAGAATGCGTTGCAAAGATCCAATTATTAGGATGGTGTGTTTTTGACCATACCATTTTGGTTGCTTTATGAGTTACTTGACACATTGTTGGTGTTTTGTTGTTAAAAAGTTGAAACTCACACCGATTGTTAACATTAAACATAGCTTGATGGTCAAAGCATATGTATTCTTCATTTGGTAATGTTCGGCAGTGTTGTAGATCATCTGTTGTGAGTCCCATGAATTGATCCCTGTGGCTGTTTACAGCTATAATAGGTGTTTTAAGCTCAAATAGTCGCCAGCTTGTTGAGTCCCACATCGGAATCGGCACAATATTGAAAAGTTCTAATATTGATGTTGACACCAATGATAGTCTTATTCTAAATATTACATGAGTGTCGGTGACTGTGCCTTCTACTCGCATAATTCTGTACAGGTGAATAACGTCAGATGATGTCACTGGTAGCATTTGATCTGATGGCAAATGATCCCGTATTTGATCCAATTGTTCCTTTAATTGATCGGCAGAAATCAATTTTGGGCTTATTGTACGGTGGCGAATTCCAGTAAGTACGTCCACTATTTCGGATTGCATGCGTTGAAGGCTGGCTGGTAAAAATTCTTCGTTTGTTTTTACCTTCTCTATCACCTTGGTCATTTCATTAGCGTAGCTCGAGTCTAATACTCCGAATAGACTGTTCGAAATGTTACCCACAGCATCAAATAGGGACCGGCGTTTTCGTGTATGTTGCATAAGTGAATTTGTCATTTGTAATTCATCATACAAGTGGCGAAAGTGCTGAGATATGGAGACATATGGACATATGTGATTATTGTTTAATTCTGGGCATATGTATTTGAATTCGTTTATGCCTGAATTAAATGTTTTCATATCGCGCCAGTATGGTTCCAATTCATAGTATATTACCATGGTCCAGTCGGGTACTGCTCTCTTCATTATTCCAATTTTTTCATAATAGATTCCAGGCTTTGTGTCGAACCGTGTCACAGATACTGAGTCTGTCAGTACCAAGGGTAACATAAAGAGCAGGATTACCACAGACGAGGTTATGGTTGGCGACATTAGCCGTTTTCGTTGACCAGGTGGCGCATCATTTTTATCTGTGTCCTCGGTTTCCTTAATGGGTCTTTTTTTGGCCATGTCTTCTGGAAATAACTGCGCAAGCCTGGTTATGGGGCGCTTGTAGATACCTGAGGCAGTTTTAACGTCAACTACACGAACGTGATTATCCTGGCATGGATATGTGTGTACAATGCGTCCCATTGGCCATCTCATCTCAGGTATGTTGTCTTCCTTGACTAGAACAAGCATGCCTTCCTTGATATTGGGGTTGACGGCCATCCACTTATGTATGGCTTGCAATTCTTGTAAATATTCCTGTGATCATTGTTTCCAAAATCCTTGCTTGAGTCTGGATAAGATCGCATCAATTTCGATGATCACCGTGTTTAATTCTTCGAATGTTAGAGATGCGGTGTTTGTCGTGGTAGTCGCTTTGCAAATGATGGCGCCCGTGGCGGTATGAATTTGAGGGCAACCAGTTTCTTGTTGCAGTGATTGATGATCTCTGCTTAAGCCTTCTCTCCAAATATTGATCCTCCTAGTTCATTTAGTTGGTTGTTTGCGCCAACAAAGTTAGTGGCATATTCACAATGAATGGTTTGACATTTGCCGCAGCGGCTTAGGAAGCCAAGGGCATTTGTAGCAAAAGTTTATTATTAAATATTATGTAGTGCGCTTGCCAAGTTAATAAAATGTCATGCCTAGGGTTATACTTTGGGTTTTTTTTAAGCCGAGCTCTTGCCGACGCCCTCTATGATATAAAGTACAATATCACGCCCTTTTGGGTTAGTTGATTAAAAATTTTTCTGATAGCTGGCCTTGAGTTTTTGTCTGCCAAAGGGGATAGTCATGCGAGTCCCATCGACTTTGGTTATTTTTCTGTTTCGTGGTGATAGAAAATTTACAAGTGGACGCGATGGAAATCGTCTATAACCCGAAATTTTTTTCTCGTCTGAACTATTTAATGGCTGAGAACAAAAAAGGAAAATTTATATGTTTTTGCCGCGGAACTGATCGGCTGATCAGCCAGTGCCAACCGCCATTGCCAACGCGGGTCCACGGTACAGTCAGCGCTGCACCACTGTGGTATGGAGTGGATTGAGGCTTTCCCAACGTATCCAGCGTCGAATCAACAAGCGATGCGGCATAATGCCTACAATTGGCCTAATCTTATCTAATTTTTTTTATAGTGAATTGAATTTTTTTCATTATTTGTAATATACAAATAAACAGACAAAATCTAATAATAATTAATTAAAAATTAAATTCATCAATTATTTCAATTCCCCCATTGAACATTAAGTGAAATCAAACCATAATCCATATTAAGTGTATTGGGTGCAACCAGGTTATATTAAACGAACAAAAAAAAAATAATAAGTAAAGAGACAAGGAAAAAAAATGTTTTCAACACTCGCCTACATTAAAATTGTTCCGTTAAATTTTGTACTAATCAATTGACCTCCCAAGCCTAACCGATGCCCGGCTACAAAAGATCTTTTGGATGTGGAGGATACCCAAGTAAGTGCATCTGTTCCCTAATTGTACTTTTCGTTTAAATTTTATTGTTGGTAAGCAGCAATAATTACTTGGATGTTAAAGTGTGTTAAAAATTCAAAAAATGCGTTAAAGTACAAGTGCAAAACTCACTCAATTTGGGGATGAGAAAGACAGAAAAAAACTCACTCAACCTTGAACCTCTCTCACTCGCCCTTACAAAGAGCGGTAGAATTTTTGAGTGGGCTTTTAAGTTGTTGATCGAATTTAATTCAAATCCCGAAAGCATGCTACAACTTTAATATCGAAGTCGCTGCCAAAAAAAGATATGAATGAATACACACAGAACTAGAAATGAAACCTTCGAATACAAAAAAAAAGTAAATGAAGGACGGTTACTACTAAAGCAGCATAAGCGGCGATATGATAATGTTGTACTGAACTTGTTTGGTCGGGCAGCTCTTGTTTGTTGAGTGCGTTCAATTTTAGCTGCAAGTTATCCAGATCCTCATCTTCGTGTCCCTTGTTCTCTGATATGTTGATTTGAGTCGTGTTTGGCCCGATTATGTTGCCAAAATGAGCATAGCCCTTTCTCACTTGACTTATAAATGTTGAAAGTACTGATACTAATTTCTGAGTTGCGTGCAGTACAACCTGATGACAGCGATAGTAGTCCGGTGTCCATCAGTATAGTAGACGGGCTTCCGTTGCTTACGGCTTGTAATTCCATTACAGAATGCGTTGCAAAGATCCAATTATTAGGATGGTGTGTTTTTGACCATACCATTTTGGTTGCTTTATGAGTTACTTGACACATTGTTGGTGTTTTGTTGTTAAAAAGTTGAAACTCACACCGATTGTTAACATTAAACATAGCTTGATGGTCAAAGCATATGTATTCTTCATTTGGTAATGTTCGGCAGTGTTGTAGATCATCTGTTGTGAGTCCCATGAATTGATCCCTGTGGCTGTTTACAGCTATAATAGGTGTTTTAAGCTCAAATAGTCGCCAGCTTGTTGAGTCCCACATCGGAATCGGCACAATATTGAAAAGTTCTAATATTGATGTTGACACCAATGATAGTCTTATTCTAAATATTACATGAGTGTCGGTGACTGTGCCTTCTACTCGCATAATTCTGTACAGGTGAATAACGTCAGATGATGTCACTGGTAGCATTTGATCTGATGGCAAATGATCCCGTATTTGATCCAATTGTTCCTTTAATTGATCGGCAGAAATCAATTTTGGGCTTATTGTACGGTGGCGAATTCCAGTAAGTACGTCCACTACTTCGGATTGCATGCGTTGAAGGCTGGCTGGTAAAAATTCTTCGTTTGTTTTTACCTTCTCTATCACCTTGGTCATTTCATTAGCGTAGCTCGAGTCTAATACTCCGAATAGACTGTTCGAAATGTTACCCACAGCATCAAATAGGGACCGGCGTTTTCGTGTATGTTGCATAAGTGAATTTGTCATTTGTAATTCATCATACAAGTGGCGAAAGTGCTGAGATATGGAGACATATGGACATATGTGATTATTGTTTAATTCTGGGCATATGTATTTGAATTCGTTTATGCCTGAATTAAATGTTTTCATATCGCGCCAGTATGGTTCCAATTCATAGTATATTACCATGGTCCAGTCGGATACTGCTCTCTTCATTATTCCAATTTTTTCATAATAGATTCCAGGCTTTGTGTCGAACCGTGTCACAGATACTGAGTCTGTCAGTACCAAGGGTAACATAAAGAGCAGGATTACCACAGACGAGGTTATGGTTGGCGACATTAGCCGTTTTCGTTGACCAGGTGGCGCATCATTTTTATCTGTGTCCTCGGTTTCCTTAATGGGTCTTTTTTGGCCATGTCTTCTGGAAATAACGGCGCAAGCCTGGTTATGGGGCGCTTGTAGATACCTGAGGCAGTTTTAACGTCAACTACACGAACGTGATTATCCTGGCATGGATATGTGTGTACAATGCGTCCCATTGGCCATCTCATCTCAGGTATGTTGTCTTCCTTGACTAGAACAAGCATGCCTTCCTTGATATTAGGGTTGACGGCCATCCACTTATGTATGGCTTGCAATTCTTGTAAATATTCCTGTGATCATTGTTTCCAAAATCCTTGCTTGAGTCTGAATAAGATCGCTTCAATTTCGATGATCACCGTGTTTAATTCTTCGAATTTTAGAGATGCGGTGTTTGTCGTGGTAGTCGCTTTGCAAATGATGGCGCCCGTGGCGGTATGAATTTGAAGGCAACTTGTTTCTTGTTGCAGTGATTGATGATCTCTGCTTAAGCCTTCTCTCCAAATATTGATCCTCCTAG
>JAEIFX010000885.1:0-20921 GCA_018904325.1 Drosophila murphyi | reverse complement strand
ATTAACCTTCATATTTGAATTGGGGCCATTTTTTACGCAGATATAGCCATTAATATAATATATAATTTTAGATGAGTCTGAAGACATTTTCTTTAAATGCAGCTTTGTTTCAAAAATCGAGCAATTTTAAAAGTAACTTCATATTTTAAGTGGGGCCATTTTTGACGGAGATATGGCCATTAATACAATATATAATTTTGGATGAGTCTGAAGACATTTTCTTTAAATGCAGTTTTGTTTGAAAAATCGAGCAAATTCTAAAAATACCTTCATATTTGAAGTGGGTCCATTTTTGACGGAGATATGGCCATTAATACAATATATAATTTTAGATGAGTCTGAAGACATTTTCTTTAAATGCAGTTTTGTTTCAAAAATCGAGCAAATTCTAAAAATAGCTTCAGATTTTAAGTGGGGCCATTTTTGACGGAGATATGGCCATTAATACAATATATAATTTTAGATGAGTCTGAAGTCATTTTGTTTTAATGCAGTTTTGTTTAAAAAATCGAGCAATTTCTAAAAGTAACTTCGTATTTTATGTGGGGCCATTTTTGACAGAAATATAGCCATTAATACAATATATATTTTTAGATGAGCCTGAAGTCATTTTGTTTTAATGCAGTTTTGTTTCAAAAATCGAGCAATTTCTAAAAATACCTTCATATTTGACAATAGATAAATGAAGCCATTAATATCAAAATATAAATTTTAGATGAGTCTGAAGACATTTTCTTTAAATGCAGTTTTGTTTCAAAAATCGAGCAATTTTTAAAAGTAAATTCATATTTGAAGTGGGGCCATTTTCGACGGAGATATAGCCATTAATACAATATATAATTTTAGATGAGTCTGAAGTCATTTTGTTTAAATGAGGTTTTGTTTCAAAAATCGAGCAAATTCTAAAAATACCTTCATATTTGACGGAGATATGGCCATTAATACAATACGTAATTTTAGATGACTCTGATGTCATTTTCTTTAAATGCAGTTTTGTTTCAAAAATCGAGCAATTTCTAAAAATACCTTCATATTTTAAGTGGGACCATTTTTGACGCAGATATAGCCATTAATATAATATATACATTTGGATTTGTCTGAAGTCATTTTGTTTTAATGCAGTTTTGTTTCAAAAATCGAGCAAATTCTAAAAATAACTTCATATTTTAAGTGGAGCCATTTTTGACGGATATATGGCCATTAATACAATATATAATTTTAGATGAGTCTGAAGACATTTTCTTTAAATGCAGTTTTGTTTCAAAAATCGAGCAAATTCTAAAAATATCTTCAGATTTTAAGTGGGGCCATTTTTGACGGAGATATGGTCATTAATACAATAAATAATTTTAGATGAGCCTGAAGTCATTTTGTTTTAATGCAGTTTTGTTTCATAAATCGAGCAAAGTATAAAAATAACTTCATTATTTGAAGTGGGGCCATTTTTGACGGAGATATGGCCATTAATACAATATATAATTTTAGATGAGTCTGAAGTCATTTTCTTTAAATGCAGTTTTGGTTCAAAAATCCAGCAATTTCTAAAAGTAACTTCATATTTTATGTGGGGCCATTTTTGACGGAGATATGGCCATTAATACAATATATAATTTTAGATGAGTCTGAAGACATTTTCTTTAAATGCAGTTTTGTTTCAAAAATCGAGCAAATTCTAAAAATATCTTCAGATTTTAAGTGGGGCCATTTTTGACGGAGATATGGCCATTAATACAATAAATAATTTTAGATGAGCCTGAAGTCATTTTGTTTTAATGCAGTTTTGTTTCATAAATCGAGCAAAGTATAAAAATAACTTCATTATTGGCGTGGGGCCATTTTTGACGGAGATATGGCCATTAATATAATATATAATTTTAGATGAGTCTGAAGTCATTTTCTTTAAATGCAGCTTTGTTTCAAAAATCGAGCAAAGTCTAAAAATAACTTCATTATTGGAGTGTAGCCATTTTTGACGGAGATATAGCCATTAATACAATATATAATTTTATATGAGTCTGAAGACATTTTCTTTACATGCAGTTTTGTTTCAAAAATCGAGCAATTTCTAAAAATACCTTTTTATTTTAAGTGGGGCAATTTTCGACGCAGATATGGCCATTAATATAATATATAATTTTAGATGAGTCTGAAGTCATTTTCTTTAAATGCAGTTTTGTTTCAAAAATCGAGCAAATTCTAAAAATAAGTTCATACTTGAAGTGGGGCCATTTTTGACAGAGATATGGCCATTAATATAATATATAATTTTAGATGAGTCTGAAGTCATTTTCTTTAAATGCAGTTTTGTTTCAAAAATCGAGCAATTTCTAAAAGTAACTTCATATTTTATGTGGGGCCATTTTTGACGGAGATATGGCCATTAATACAATATATAATTTTAGATGAGCCTGAAGTCATTTTGTTTTAATGCAGTTTTGTTTCAAAAATCGAGCAAAGTTCTAAAAATAACTTCATTATTGGAGTGGGGCCATTTTTGACGGAGATATGGCCATTAATATAATATATAATTTTAGATGAGTCTGAAGTCATTTTCTTTAAATGCAGCTTTGTTTCAAAAATCGAGCAAAGTATAAAAATAACTTCATTATTGGAGTGTAGCCATTTTTGACGGAGATATAGCCATTAATACAATATATAATTTTATGTGAGTCTGAAGACATTTTCTTTACATGCAGTTTTGTTTCAAAAATCGAGCAATTTCTAAAAATACCTTTATATTTTAAGTGGGGCAATTTTCGACGCAGATATGGCCATTAATATAATATATAATTTAAGATGAGTCTGAAGTCATTTTCTTTAAATGCAGTTTTGTTTCAAAAATCGAGCAAATTCTAAAAATAAGTTCATATTTGAAGTGGGGCCATTTTTGACAGAGATATGGCCATTAATATAATATATAATTTTAGATGAGTCTGAAGTCATTTTCTTTAAATGCAGTTTTGTTTCAAAAATCGAGCAATTTCTAAAAATACCTTCATATTTTAAGTGGGGCCATTTTTGACGTAGATATAGCCATTAATATAATATATAATTTCAGATGAGTCTGAAGTCATTTTGTTTTAATGCAGTTTTGTTTCAAAAATCGAGCAAATTCTAAAAATAACTTCATATTTTAAGTGGGGCCATTTTTGACGGAGATATGGCCATTAATACAATATATAATTTTAGATGAGTCTGAAGTCATTTTGTTTTAATGCAGTTTTGTTTCAAAAATCGAGCAAATTCTAAAAATATCTTCATATTTTAAGTGGGGCCATTTTATTGACGGAGATATGGCCATTAATACAATATATAATTTTAGATGAGTCTGAAGTCATTTTGTTTTAATGCAGTTTTGTTTCAAAAATCGAGCAAAGTCTAAAAATAACTTCATATTTTAAGTGGGGCCATTTTTGACGGAGATATGGCCATTAATACAATATATAATTTTAGATAAGTCTGAAGACATTTTCTTTAAATGCAGTTTTGTTTCAAAAATCGAGCAATTTCATAAAGTAGCTTCATATTTTATGTGGGGCCATTTTTGACGGAGATATGGCCATTAATACAATATATAATTTTAGATGAGTCTGAAGACATTTTCTTTAAATGCAGTTTTGTTTCAAAAATCGAGCAAATTCTAAAAATATCTTCAGATTTTAAGTGGGGCCATTTTTGACGGAGATATGGCCATTAATACAATATATAATTTTAGATGAGTCTGAAGTCATTTTGTTTTAAATGCAGTTTTGTTTCAAAAATCGAGCAATTTCTAAAAATAACTTCATATTTTAAGTGGGGCCATTTTTGACGGAGATATGGCCATTAATACAATATATAATTTTTAGATGAGTCTGAAGTCATTTTGTTTAAATGCAGTTTTGTTTCAAAAATCGAGCAAATTCTAAAAATAACTTCATATTTTAAGTGGGGCCATTTTTGACGGAGATATGGCCATTAATATAATATATAATTTTAGATGAGTCTGAAGTCATTTTCTTTAAATGCAGTTTTGTTTCAAAAATCGAGCAAATTCTAAAAATAACCTTCATATTTTAAGTGGGGCCATTTTTGACGGAGATATGGCCATTAATACAATATATAATTTTAGATGAGTCTGAAGACATTTTCTTTAAATGCAGTTTTGTTTCAAAAATCGAGCAATTTCTAAAAATACCTTCATATTTTAAGTGGGGCCATTTTTGACGGAGATATGGCCATTAATATAATATATAATTTTAGATGAGTCTGAAGTCATTTTCTTTAAATGCAGTTTTGTTTCAAAAATCGAGCAAATTCTAAAAATAACTTCATATTTTAAGTGGGGCCATTTTTGACGGAGATATGGCCATTAATACAATATATAATTTTAGATGAGTCTGAAGTCATTTTCTTTAAATGCAGTTTTGTTTCAAAAATCGAGCAATTTCTAAAAATAACTTCATATTTTAAGTGGGGCCATTTTTGACGGAGATATGGCCATTAATACAATATATAATTTTAGATGAGTCTGAAGTCATTTTGTTTTAAATGCAGTTTTGTTTCAAAAATCGAGCAATTTCTAAAAATACCTTCATATTTTAAGTGGGGCCATTTTTGACGGAGATATGGCCATTAATATAATATATAATTTTAGATGAGTCTGAAGTCATTTTGTTTAAATGCAGTTTTGTTTCAAAAATCGAGCAATTTCTAAAAATACCTTCATATTTTAAGTGGGGCCATTTTTGACGGAGATATGGCCATTAATATAATATATAATTTTAGATGAGTCTGAAGTCATTTTCTTTAAATGCAGTTTTGTTTCAAAAATCGAGCAAATTCTAAAAATAACTTCATATTTGAAGTGGGGCCATTTTTGACGGAGATATGGCCATTAATATAATATATAATTTTAGATGAGTCTGAAGTCATTTTCTTTAAATGCAGTTTTGTTTCAAAAATCGAGCAATTTCTAAAAATAACTTCATATTTTATGTGGGGCCATTTTTGACGGAGATATGGCCATTAATACAATATATAATTTTTAGATGAGTCTGAAGTCATTTTGTTTAAATGCAGTTTTGTTTCAAAAATCGAGCAAAGTCTAAAAATAACTTCATTATTGGAAGTGGGGCCATTTTTGACGGAGATATGGCCATTAATATAATATATAATTTTAGATGAGTCTGAAGTCATTTTCTTTAAATGCAGTTTTGTTTCAAAAATCGAGCAAATTCTAAAAATAACTTCATTTTTGAGAGGGCCATTTTTGACGGAGATATAGGCCATTAATACAATATATAATTTTTTTTGAGTTTGAAGACATTTTCTTTAAATGCAGTATTGTTTCAAAATCGAGCAATTTCTAAAAATACCTTCATATTTAAGGGCCATTTTTGAAAATATGGCCATTAATATAATATATAATTTTAGATGAGTCTGAAGTCATTTTCTTTAAATGCAGTTTTGTTTCAAAAATCGAGCAAATTCTAAAAATAACTTCATATTTTAAGTGGGGCCATTTTTGACGGAGATATGGCCATTAATATAATATATAATTTTAGATGAGTCTGAAGTCATTTTCTTTAAATGCAGTTTTGTTTCAAAAATCGAGCAATTTCTAAAAATACCTTCATATTTTAAGTGGGGCCATTTTTGACGGAGATATGGCCATTAATACAATATATAATTTTAGATGAGTCTGAAGTCATTTTGTTTTAATGCAGTTTTGTTTCAAAAATCGAGCAAATTCTAAAAATAACTTCATATTTTAAGTGGGGCCATTTTTGACGGAGATATGGCCATTAATACAATATATAATTTTAGATGAGTCTGAAGTCATTTTGTTTTAATGCAGTTTTGTTTCAAAAATCGAGCAAATTCTAAAAATATCTTCAGATTTTAAGTGGGGCCATTTTTGACGGAGATATGGCCATTAATACAATAAATAATTTTAGATGAGCCTGAAGTCATTTTGTTTTAATGCAGTTTTGTTTCATAAATCGAGCAAAGTATAAAAATAACTTCATTATTGGCGTGGGGCCATTTTTGACGGAGATATGGCCATTAATACAATATATAATTTTAGATGAGTCTGAAGTCATTTTCTTTAAATGCAGTTTTGGTTCAAAAATCCAGCAATTTCTAAAAGTAACTTCATATTTTATGTGGGGCCATTTTTGTCGGAGATATGGCCATTAATACAATATATAATTTTAGATGAGTCTGAAGACATTTTCTTTAAATGCAGTTTTGTTTCAAAAATCGAGCAAATTCTAAAAATATCTTCAGATTTTAAGTGGGGCCATTTTTGACGGAGATATGGCCATTAATACAATAAATAATTTTAGATGAGCCTGAAGTCATTTTGTTTTAATGCAGCTTTTGTTTCATAAATCGAGCAAAGTATAAAAATAACTTCATTATTGGCGTGGGGCCATTTTTGACGGAGATATGGCCATTAATATAATATATAATTTTAGATGAGTCTGAAGTCATTTTCTTTAAATCATTTCTTTAATGCAGTTTTGTTTCAAAAATCGAGCAATTTCTAAAAATACCTTCATTATTTTAAGTGGGGCCATTTTTGACGCAGATATGGCCATTAATATAATATATAATTTTAGATGAGTCTTTTTCTTTAAATGCAGCTTTGTTTCAAAAACGAGCAAAAAATAAAATAAGCCATTTACAAGATATGGCCATTAATAAATATATAATTTTAGATGAGTCTGAAGTCATTTTCTTTAAATGCAGTTTTGTTTCAAAAATCGAGCAATTTCTAAAAATAACTTCATATTTTAAGTGGGGCCATTTTTGACGGAGATATGGCCATTAATATAATATATAATTTTAGATGAGTCTGAAGTCATTTTCTTTAAATGCAGTTTTGTTTCAAAAATCGAGCAAATTTCTAAAAATAACTTCATATTTTAAGTGGGGCCATTTTTGACGGAGATATGGCCATTAATACAATATATAATTTTAGATGAGTCTGAAGTCATTTTCTTTAAATGCAGTTTTGTTTCAAAAATCGAGCAAATTCTAAAAATAACTTCATTATTTTAAGTGGGGCCATTTTTGACGGAGATATGGCCATTAATACAATATATAATTTTAGATGAGTCTGAAGTCATTTTCTTTAAATGCAGTTTTGTTTCAAAAATCGAGCAATTTCTAAAAATAACTTCATATTTTAAGTGGGGCCATTTTTGACGGAGATATGGCCATTAATACAATATATAATTTTAGATGAGTCTGAAGTCATTTTCTTTAAATGCAGTTTTGTTTCAAAAATCGAGCAATTTCTAAAAATACCTTCATATTTTAAGTGGGGCCATTTTTGACGGAGATATGGCCATTAATATAATATATAATTTTAGATGAGTCTGAAGTCATTTTCTTTAAATGCAGTTTTGTTTCAAAAATCGAGCAATTTCTAAAAATAACTTCATATTTTAAGTGGGGCCATTTTTGACGGAGATATGGCCATTAATATAATATATAATTTTAGATGAGTCTGAAGTCATTTTCTTTAAATGCAGTTTTGTTTCAAAAATCGAGCAAATTCTAAAAATAACTTCATATTTTAAGTGGGGCCATTTTTGACGGAGATATGGCCATTAATACAATATATAATTTTAGATGAGTCTGAAGTCATTTTCTTTAAATGCAGTTTTGTTTCAAAAATCGAGCAATTTCTAAAAATAACTTCATATTTTAAGTGGGGCCATTTTTGACGGAGATATGGCCATTAATATAATATATAATTTTAGATGAGTCTGAAGTCATTTTCTTTAAATGCAGTTTTGTTTCAAAAATCGAGCAAATTCTAAAAATAACTTCATATTTTAAGTGGGGCCATTTTTGACGGAGATATGGCCATTAATACAATATATAATTTTAGATGAGTCTGAAGTCATTTTCTTTAAATGCAGTTTTGTTTCAAAAATCGAGCAATTTCTAAAAATAACTTCATATTTTAAGTGGGGCCATTTTTGACGGAGATATGGCCATTAATATAATATATAATTTTAGATGAGTCTGAAGTCATTTTCTTTAAATGCAGTTTTGTTTCAAAAATCGAGCAAATTCTAAAAATAACTTCATATTTTAAGTGGGGCCATTTTTGACGGAGATATGGCCATTAATACAATATATAATTTTAGATGAGTCTGAAGTCATTTTCTTTAAATGCAGTTTTGTTTCAAAAATCGAGCAATTTCTAAAAATAACTTCATATTTTAAGTGGGGCCATTTTTGACGGAGATATGGCCATTAATACAATATATAATTTTAGATGAGTCTGAAGTCATTTTGTTTAAATGCAGTTTTGTTTCAAAAATCGAGCAAATTTCTAAAAATAACTTCATATTTTAAGTGGGGCCATTTTTGACGGAGATATGGCCATTAATACAATATATAATTTTAGATGAGTCTGAAGTCATTTTCTTTAAATGCAGTTTTGTTTCAAAAATCGAGCAATTTCTAAAAATAACTTCATATTTTAAGTGGGGCCATTTTTGACGGAGATATGGCCATTAATACAATATATAATTTTAGATGAGTCTGAAGTCATTTTCTTTAAATGCAGTTTTGTTTCAAAAATCGAGCAAATTCTAAAAATAACTTCATTTTTTAAGTGGGGCCATTTTTGACGGAGATATGGCCATTAATACAATATATAATTTTAGATGAGTCTGAAGTCATTTTCTTTAAATGCAGTTTTGTTTCAAAAATCGAGCAAATTTCTAAAAATAACTTCATATTTTAAGTGGGGCCATTTTTGACGGAGATATGGCCATTAATACAATATATAATTTTAGATGAGTCTGAAGACATTTTCTTTAAATGCAGTTTTGTTTCAAAAATCGAGCAAATTCTAAAAATAACTTCATATTTTAAGTGGGGCCATTTTTGACGGAGATATGGCCATTAATACAATATATAATTTTAGATGAGTCTGAAGTCATTTTCTTTAAATGCAGTTTTGTTTCAAAAATCGAGCAATTTCTAAAAATAACTTCATATTTGAAGTGGGGCCATTTTTGACGGAGATATGGCCATTAATATAATATATAATTTTAGATGAGTCTGAAGTCATTTTCTTTAAATGCAGTTTTGTTTCAAAAATCGAGCAAATTCTAAAAATAACTTCATATTTTAAGTGGGGCCATTTTTTGACGGAGATATGGCCATTAATACAATATATAATTTTAGATGAGTCTGAAGTCATTTTCTTTAAATGCAGTTTTGTTTCAAAAATCGAGCAAATTCTAAAAATAACTTCATATTTTAAGTGGGGCCATTTTTGACGGAGATATGGCCATTAATATAATATATAATTTTAGATGAGTCTGAAGTCATTTTCTTTAAATGCAGTTTTGTTTCAAAAATCGAGCAAATTTCTAAAAATAACTTCATATTTTAAGTGGGGCCATTTTTGACGGAGATATGGCCATTAATACAATATATAATTTTAGATGAGTCTGAAGTCATTTTCTTTAAATGCAGTTTTGTTTCAAAAATCGAGCAAATTTCTAAAAATACCTTCATATTTTAAGTGGGGCCATTTTTGACGGAGATATGGCCATTAATATAATATATAATTTTAGATGAGTCTGAAGACATTTTCTTTAAATGCAGTTTTGTTTCAAAAATCGAGCAAATTTCTAAAAATACCTTCATATTTGAAGTGGGGCCATTTTTGACGGAGATATGGCCATTAATATAATATATAATTTTAGATGAGTCTGAAGTCATTTTCTTTAAATGCAGTTTTGTTTCAAAAAATGGAGAAATTTCTAAAAATAACTTCATATTTTAAGTGGGGCCATTTTTGACGGAGATATGGCCATTAATACAATATATAATTTTAGATGAGTCTGAAGTCATTTTCTTTAAATGCAGTTTTGTTTCAAAAATCGAGCAAAGTCTAAAAATGACGGTTGGGCCATTTTTGACGGAGATATGGCCATTAATATAATATATAATTTTAGATGAGTCTGAAGTCATTTTCTTTAAATGCAGTTTTGTTTCAAAAATCGAGCAAAGTCTAAAAATAACTTCATTATTGGAGTGGAGCCATTTTTGATGGAGATACGGCCATTAATACAATATATAATTTTATATGAGTCTGAAGTCATTTTGTTTAAATGTAGCTTTGTGTATAAAAAATCGAGTAAATTCTAAAAATACCTTCATATTTTAAGTGGGGCCCTTTTTGACGCAGATATAGCCCTTAATATAATATATAAATTTGGATGAGTGTGAAGACATTTTGTTTAAATGCAGTTTTGTTTCAAAAATCGAGCAATTTCTAAAAATACCTTCATATTTGAAGTGGGGCCATTTTTGACAGAGATATGGCCATTAATATAATATATAATTTTAGATGAGTCTGAAGACATTTTTTTTAAATGCAGTTTTGTTTCAAAAATCGAGCAATTTCTAAAAATACCTTCATATTTTAAGTGGGGCCATTTTTGACGGAGATATGGCCATTAATACAATATATAATTTTAGATGAGTCTGAAGACATTTTCTTTAAATGCAGTTTTGTTTCAAAAATCGAGCAATTTCTAAAAATAACTTCATATTTAGGGGGCCATTTTTGACGGAGATATGGCCATTAATACAATATATAATTTTAGATGAGTCTGAAGACATTTTCTTTAAATGCAGTTTTGTTTCAAAAATCGAGCAATTTCTAAAAGTAACTTCATATTTGAAGTGGGGCCATTTTTGACGGAGATATGGCCATTAATACAATATATAATTTTAGATGAGTCTGAAGTCATTTTGTTTAAATGCAGTTTTGTTTCAAAAATCGAGCAAATTCTAAAAATACCTTCATATTTGATTTTTGACGGAGATATGGCCATTAATACAATATATAATTTTAGATGAGTCTGAAGTCATTTTCTTTAAATGCAGTTTTGTTTCAAAAATCGAGCAATTTCTAAAAATACCTTCATATTTTAAGTGGGGCCATTTTTGACGGAGATATAGCCATTAATATAATATATAATTTTAGATGAGTCTGAAGTCATTTTGTTTAAATGCAGTTTTGTTTCAAAAATCGAGCAAATTCTAAAAATACCTTCATATTTTAAGTGGGGCCATTTTTGACGGAGATATGGCCATTAATACAATATATAATTTTAGATGAGTCTGAAGTCATTTTGTTTAAATGCAGTTTTGTTTCAAAAATCGAGCAATTTCTAAAAATACCTTCATATTTAAAGTGGGGCCATTTTTGACGGAGATATGGCCATTAATATAATATATAATTTTAGATGAGTCTGAAGTCATTTTGTTTAAATGCAGTTTTGTTTCAAAAATCGAGCAATTTCTAAAAATACCTTCATATTTTAAGTGGGGCCATTTTTGACGGAGATATGGCCATTAATACAATATATAATTTTAGATGAGTCTGAAGTCATTTTGTTTAAATGCAGTTTTGTTTCAAAAATCGAGCAAATTCTAAAAATACCTTCATATTTGAAGTGGGGCCATTTTTGACGGAGATATGGCCATTAATACAATATATAATTTTAGATGAGTCTGAAGTCATTTTCTTTAAATGCAGTTTTGTTTCAAAAATCGAGCAATTTCTAAAAATACCTTCATATTTTAAGTGGGGCCATTTTTGACGGGAGATATAGCCATTAATACAATATATAATTTTAGATGAGTCTGAAGTCATTTTGTTTAAATGCAGTTTTGTTTCAAAAATCGAGCAATTTCTAAAAATACCTTCATATTTTAAGTGGGATGAGTTGATTTTAAAAGTTTTGTTCAAAAATGACAATTCTAAAAACCTTCATATTTGACGGAGATATGGCCATTAATACAATATATAATTTTAGATGAGTCTGAAGTCATTTTGTTTAAATGCAGTTTTGTTTCAAAAATCGAGCAATTTCTAAAAATACCTTCATATTTTAAGTGGGGCCATTTTTGACGGAGATATGGCCATTAATACAATATATAATTTTAGATGAGTCTGAAGTCATTTTGTTTAAATGCAGTTTTGTTTCAAAAATCGAGCAATTTCTAAAAATACCTTCATATTTTAAGAGGCCATTTTTGACGGAGATATGGCCATTAATACAATATATAATTTTAGATGAGTCTGAAGTCATTTTGTTTAAATGCAGTTTTGTTTCAAAAATCGAGCAAATTCTAAAAATACCTTCATATTTTGAAGTGGGGCCATTTTTGACGAGAGATATGGCCATTAATACAATATATAATTTTAGATGAGTCTGAAGTCATTTTCTTTAAATGCAGTTTTGTTTCAAAAATCGAGCAATTTCTAAAAATACCTTCATATTTTAAGTGGGGCCATTTTTGACGGAGATATGGCCATTAATACAATATATAATTTTAGATGAGTCTGAAGTCATTTTCTTTAAATGCAGTTTTGTTTCAAAAATCGAGCAATTTCTAAAAATAACTTCATTATTTAGTGGGTACGGAGATATGGCCATTAATACAATATATAATTTTAGATGAGTCTGAAGTCATTTTGTTTAAATGCAGTTTTGTTTCAAAAATCGAGCAATTTCTAAAAATACCTTCATATTTTAAGTGGGGCCATTTTTGACGGAGATATGGCCATTAATACAATATATAATTTTAGATGAGTCTGAAGTCATTTTGTTTAAATGCAGTTTTGTTTCAAAAATCGAGCAATTTCTAAAAATAACTTCATATTTTAAGTGGGGCCATTTTTGACGGAGATATGGCCATTAATACAATATATAATTTTAGATGAGTCTGAAGTCATTTTGTTTAAATGCAGTTTTGTTTCAAAAATCGAGCAAATTCTAAAAATACCTTCATTATTTAAGTGGGGCCATTTTTGACGGAGATATGGCCATTAATACAATATATAATTTTAGATGAGTCTGAAGTCATTTTCTTTAAATGCAGTTTTGTTTCAAAAATCGAGCAATTTCTAAAAATACCTTCATATTTTAAGTGGAGCCATTTTTGACGGAGATATGGCCATTAATACAATATATAATTTTAGATGAGTCTGAAGACATTTTCTTTAAATGCAGTTTTGTTTCAAAAATTGAGCAATTTCTAAAAATAACTTCATATTTGACGGAGATATGGGCATTAATACAATATATAATTTTAGATGAGTCTGAAGTCATTTTGTTTAAATGCAGTTTTGTTTAAAAAATCGAGCAAATTCTAAAAATAACTTCATTATTGGCGTGGGGCCATTTTTGACAGAGATATGGCCATTAATATAATATATAATTTTAGATGAGTCTGAAGTCAATTTCTTTATATGCAGCTTTGTTTCAAAAATCGAGCAATTTCTACAAATACCTTCATATTTGAAGTGGGGCCATTTTTGACAAAGATATGGCCATTAATATAATACATAATTTTGGATGAGTCTGAAGACATTTTCTTTAAATGCAGTTTTGCTTCAAAAATCGAGCAAAGTCTAAAAATAACTTCATTATTGGAGTGGAGCCATTTTTGACGGAGATATGGCCATTAATACAATATATAATTTTAGATGAGTGATAACTGAAGACATTTTCTTTAAATGCAGTTTTGTTTCAAAAATCGAGCAAATTCTAAAAATACGTTTAGATTTAAAGTGGTGCCATTTTTAACGGAGATATGGCCATTAATACAATATATAATTTTAGATGAGTCTGAAGACATTTTCTTTAAATGCAGTTTTGTTTCAATAAATCGAGCAACTTCTAAAAGTAACTTCATATTTGAAGTGGGGGCCATTTTTGACAGAGATATGGCCATTAATACAATATATAATTTTAGATGAGTCTGAAGTCATTTTCTTTAAATGCAGTTTTGTTTCAAAAATCGAGCAATTTCTAAAAATAACTTCATATTTTATGTGGGGCCATTTTTGACGGAGATATGGCCATTAATATAATATATAATTTTGGATGAGTCTGAAGACATTTTCTTTAAATGCAGTTTTGTTTCAAAAATCGAGCAAATTCTAAAAATACCTTCATATTTGAAGTGGGGCCATTTTTGACAGAGATATGGCCATTAATATAATATATAATTTTAGATGAGTCTGAAGTCATTTTCTTTAAATGCAGTTTTGTTTCAAAAATCGAGCAATTTCTAAAAATAACTTCATATTTTAAGTGGGGCCATTTTTGACGGAGATATGGCCATTAATACAATATATAATTTTAGATGAGTCTGAAGACATTTTCTTTAAATGCAGTTTTGTTTCAAAAATCGAGCAAATTCTAAAAATACCTTCATATTTTGAGTGGGGCCATTTTTGACGGAGATATGGCCATTAATACAATATATAATTTTAGATGAGTCTGAAGCCATTTTGTTTAAATGCAGTTTTGTTTCAAAAATCGAGCAAATTCTAAAAATAACTTCATTATTTGAGTGGGGCCATTTTTGACGGAGATATGGCCATTAATATAATATATAATTTTAGATGAGTCTGAAGTCATTTTCTTTAAATGCAGTTTTGTTTCAAAAATCGAGCAAATTCTAAAAATAACTTCATATTTTAAGTGGGGCCATTTTTGACGGAGATATGGCCATTAATACAATATATAATTTTAGATGAGTCTGAAGACATTTTCTTTAAATGCAGTTTTGTTTCAAAAATCGAGCAAATTCTAAAAATACCTTCATATTTAAGTTTGTGGGGCCATTTTTGACGGAGATATGGCCATTAATATAATATATAATTTTAGATGAGTCTGAAGTCATTTTCTTTAAATGCAGTTTTGTTTCAAAAATCGAGCAAATTCTAAAAATAACTTCATATTTTAAGTGGGGCCATTTTTGACGGAGATATGGCCATTAATATAATATATAATTTTAGATGAGTCTGAAGTCATTTTCTTTAAATGCAGTTTTGTTTCAAAAATCGAGCAAATTCTAAAAATACCTTCATATTTGAAGTGGGGCCATTTTTGACGGAGATATGGCCATTAATACAATATATAATTTTAGATGAGTCTGAAGTCATTTTCTTTAAATGCAGTTTTGTTTCAAAAAATCGAGCAAATTCTAAAAATAACTTCATATTTGAAGTGGGGCCATTTTTGACGGAGATATGGCCATTAATATAATATATAATTTTAGATGAGTCTGAAGTCATTTTCTTTAAATGCAGTTTTGTTTCAAAAATCGAGCAAATTCTAAAAATAACTTCATATTTGAAGTGGGGCCATTTTTGACGGAGATATGGCCATTAATACAATATATAATTTTAGATGAGTCTGAAGTCATTTTCTTTAAATGCAGTTTTGTTTCAAAAATCGAGCAAATTCTAAAAATAACTTCATATTTTGGAGTGGGGCCATTTTTGACGGAGATATGGCCATTAATACAATATATAATTTTAGATGAGTCTGAAGACATTTTCTTTAAATGCAGTTTTGTTTCAAAAATCGAGCAAATTCTAAAAATACCTTCATATTTGAAGTGGGGCCATTTTTGACGGAGATATGGCCATTAATACAATATATAATTTTAGATGAGTCTGAAGTCATTTTCTTTAAATGCAGTTTTGTTTCAAAAATCGAGCAAATTCTAAAAATAACCTTCATATTTGAAGTGGGGCCATTTTTGACGGAGATATGGCCATTAATACAATATATAATTTTAGATGAGTCTGAAGTCATTTTCTTTAAATGCAGTTTTGTTTCAAAAATCGAGCAATTTCTAAAAATAACTTCATATTTTAAGTGGGGCCATTTTTGACGGAGATATGGCCATTAATACAATATATAATTTTAGATGAGTCTGAAGTCATTTTCTTTAAATGCAGTTTTGTTTCAAAAATCGAGCAAATTCTAAAAATAACTTCATATTTGAAGTGGGGCCATTTTTGACGGAGATATGGCCATTAATATAATATATAATTTTAGATGAGTCTGAAGTCATTTTCTTTAAATGCAGTTTTGTTTCAAAAATCGAGCAAATTCTAAAAATAACTTCATATTTTAAGTGGGGCCATTTTTGACGGAGATATGGCCATTAATACAATATATAATTTTAGATGAGTCTGAAGACATTTTCTTTAAATGCAGTTTTGTTTCAAAAATCGAGCAAATTCTAAAAATAACTTCATATTTGAAGTGGGGCCATTTTTGACGGAGATATGGCCATTAATACAATATATAATTTTAGATGAGTCTGAAGTCATTTTCTTTTAAATGCAGTTTTGTTTCAAAAATCGAGCAAATTCTAAAAATAACTTCATATTTTGGGTGGGGCCATTTTTGACGGAGATATGGCCATTAATATAATATATAATTTTAGATGAGTCTGAAGTCATTTTCTTTAAATGCAGTTTTGTTTCAAAAATCGAGCAAATTCTAAAAATAACTTCATATTTTGAAGTGGGGCCATTTTTGACGGAGATATGGCCATTAATACAATATATAATTTTAGATGAGTCTGAAGTCATTTTCTTTAAATGCAGTTTTGTTTCAAAAATCGAGCAAATTCTAAAAATAACTTCATATTTGAAGTGGGGCCATTTTTGACGGAGATATGGCCATTAATACAATATATAATTTTAGATGAGTCTGAAGACATTTTCTTTAAATGCAGTTTTGTTTCAAAAATCGAGCAAATTCTAAAAATACCTTCATATTTGAAGTGGGGCCATTTTTGACAGAGATATGGCCATTAATAATAATATATAATTTTAGATGAGTCTGAAGTCATTTTCTTTAAATGCAGTTTTGTTTCAAAAATCGAGCAAATTCTAAAAATACCTTCATATTTGAAGTGGGGCCATTTTTGACGGAGATATGGCCATTAATATAATATATAATTTTAGATGAGTCTGAAGTCATTTTCTTTAAATGCAGTTTTGTTTCAAAAATCGAGCAAATTCTAAAAATAACTTCATATTTGAAGTGGGGCCATTTTTGACGGAGATATGGCCATTAATACAATATATAATTTTAGATGAGTCTGAAGTCATTTTCTTTAAATGCAGTTTTGTTTCAAAAAATCGAGCAAATTCTAAAAATACCTTCATATTTGAAGTGGGGCCATTTTTGACGGAGATATGGCCATTAATATAATATATAATTTTAGATGAGTCTGAAGTCATTTTGTTTTAATGCAGTTTTGTTTCAAAAATCGAGCAAATTCTAAAAATAACTTCATTATTGGCGTGGGGCCATTTTTGACGGAGATATGGCCATTAATACAATATATAATTTTAGATGAGTCTGAAGCCATTTTGTTTTAATGCAGTTTTGTTTAAAAAATCGAGCAATTTCTAAAAGTAACTTCATATTTGAAGTGGAGCCATTTTTGACGGAGATATGGCCATTAATACAATATATAATTTTAGATGAGTCTGAAGTCATTTTCTTTAAATGCAGTTTTGTTTCAAAAATCGAGCAAAGTCTAAAAATAACTTCATTATTGGAGTGGGGCCATTTTTGACGGAGATATGGCCATTAATACAATATATAATTTTAGATGAGTGATAAGTCTGAAGACATTTTCTTTAAATGCAGTTTTGTTTCAAAAATCGAGCAATTTCTAAAAATACCTTCATATTTGAAGTGGGGCCATTTTTGACGGAGATATGGCCATTAATACAATATATAATTTTATATGAGTCTGAAGTCATTTTGTTTAAATGCAGTTTTGTTTCAAAAATCGAGCAATTTCTAAAAGTAACTTCATATTTGAAGTGGAGCCATTTTTGACAGAGATATGGCCATTAATACAATATATAATTTTAGGTGAGTGATAAGTCTGAAGACGTTTTCTTTAAATGCAGTTTTGTTTCAAAAATCGAGCAAATTATAAAAATACCTTCATATTTTAAGTGGGGCCCTTTTTGACGCAGATATAGCCCTTAATATAATATATAATTTTTGATGAGTCTGAAGTCATTTTATTTTAATGCAGTTTTGTTTAAAAAATCGAGAAAATTCTAAAAGTAACTTCACGTTTTATGTGGGGCAATTTTTGACGGAGATATGGCCATTAATACAATATATAATTTTAGATGAGTCTGAAGTCATTTTCTTATAATGCAGTTTTGTTTCAAAAATCGAGCAAATTCTAAAAATAACTTCATTATTGGAGTGGAGCCATTTTTGATGGAGATATGGCCATTAATACAATATATAATTTTATATGAGTCTGAAGTCATTTTGTTTAAATGCAGTTTTGTTTAAAAAATCGAGCAATTTCTAAAAGTAACTTCATATTTGAAGTGGAGCCATTTTTGACAGAGATATGGCCATTAATACAATATATAATTTTAGGTGAGTGATAAGTCTGAAGACGTTTTCTTTAAATGCAGTTTTGTTTCAAAAATCGAGCAAATTATAAAAATACCTTCATATTTTAAGTGGGGCCCTTTTTAACGCAGACATAGCCCTTAATATAATATATAATTTTTGATGAGTCTGAAGTCATTTTATTTTAATGCAGTTTTGTTTAAAAAATCGAGAAAATTCTAAAAGTAACTTCACATTTTATGTGGGGCAATTTTTGACGGAGATATGGCCATTAATACAATATATAATTTTAGATGAGTCTGAAGACATTTTCTTTAAATGCAGTTTTGTTTCAAAAATCGAGCAAATTCTAAAAATACCTTCAGATTTTGAGTGGGGCCATTTTTGACGGAGATATGGTTATTAATATAATATATAATTTTAGATGACTCTGAAGTCATTTT
Organism: Drosophila murphyi; assembly: GCA_018904325.1. Taxonomy (NCBI): domain Eukaryota; kingdom Metazoa; phylum Arthropoda; class Insecta; order Diptera; family Drosophilidae; genus Drosophila; species Drosophila murphyi. The sequence continues at coordinate 2,227 of JAEIFX010000885.1, read as the reverse complement.
CTTTAAATGCAGCTTTGTTTCAAAAATCGAGCAAAGTCTAAAATTAACTTCATTATTGGAGTGGAGCCATTTTTGAAGGAGATATAGCCATTAATACAAAATATAATTTTAGATGAGTGATAAGTCTGAATACATTTTCTTTAAATGCAGTTTTGTTTCAAAAGTCGAGCAATTTCTAAAAATACCTTCATATTTGAAGTGGGGCCATTTTTGACGGAGATATGGCCATTAATATAATGTATAATTTTAGATGAGTCTGAAGTCATTTTCTTTAAATGCAGTTTTGTTTCAAAAATCGAGCAAATTCTAAAAATACCCTCAGATTTTAAGTGGGGCCATTTTTGACGGAGATATGGCCATTAATACAATATATAATTTTAGATGAGTCTGAAGTCATTTTGTTTAAATGCAGTTTTGATTCAAAAATCCAGCAATTTCTAAACGTAACTTCATATTTGAAGTGGGGCCATTTTCGACAGAGATATGGCCATTAATACAATATATAATTTTAGATGAGTCTGAAGTCATTTTCTTTAAATGCAGTTTTGTTTAAAAAATCGAGCAAATTCTAAAAATACCTTCATATATGAAGTGGCGCCATTTTTGACAGAGATATGGCCATTAATACAATATATAATTTTAGATGAGTGATAAGTCTGAAGACGTTTTCTTTAAATGCAGTTTTGTTTCAAAAATCGAGCAAATTCTAAAAATTCCTAAATATTTTAAGTGGGGCCCTTTTTGACGCAGATATAGCCCTTAATATAATTTATAATTTTTGATGAGTCTGAAGTCATTTTATTTAAATGCAGTTTTGTTTAAAAAATCGAGCAAATTCTAAAAATACCTTCATATATGAAGTGGGGCCATTTTTGACAGAGATATGGCAATTAATACAATATATAATTTTAGATGAGTCTGAAGACATTTTCTTTAAATGCAGTTTTGTTTAAAAAATCGAGCAATTTCTAAAAGTAACTCCATATTTGAAATGGGGCCATTTTCGACAGAGATATGGCCATTAATACAATATATAATTTTAGATGAGTCTGAAGTCATTTTCTTTAAATGCAGTTTTGTTTAAAAAATCGACAATTTCTAAAAGTAACTTTATTATTGGAGTGGGCCCATGTTTGACAGAGATATGGCCATTAATATGATATATAATTTTAGATGAGTCTGAAGTAATTTTCTTTAAATGCAAATTTGATTCACAAATCGAGCAAAGTATAAAAATCACTTCATTATTGGCGTGGGCCCATTTTTGACGGAGATATTGCCATTAATATAATATATAATTTTAGATGAGTCTGAAGTTATTTTTTTAAATGCAGTTTTGTTTCAAAAATCGAGCAATTTCTAAAAGTAACTTCATATTTGAAGTGGGGCCATTTTTGACAGAGATATGGCCATTAATAAAATATATAACTTTAGATGAGTCTGAAGTCATTTTGTTTAAATGCAGTTTTGTTTCACAAATCGAGCAATTTCTAAAAGTAACTTCACATTTTATGTGGGGCAATTTTTGACGGAGATATGGCCATTAATATAATATATAATTTTAGATGAGTCTGAAGACATTTTCTTTAAATGCAGTTTTGTTTCAAAAATCGAGCAAATTCTAAAAATACCTTCAGATTTTGAGTGGGGCCATTTTTGACGGAGATATGGTTATTAATATAATATATAATTTTAGATGAGTCTGAAGTCATTTTCTTTAAATGCAGCTTTGTTTCAAAAATCGAGCAAAGTCTAAAATTAACTTCATTATTGGAGTGGAGCCATTTTTGACGGAGATATAGCCATTAATACAATATATAATTTTAGATGAGTTATAAGTCTGAAGACATTTTCTTTAAATGCAGTTTTGTTTCAAAAATCGAGCAATTTCTAAAAATACCTTCATATTTGAAGTGGGGCCATTTTTGACGGAGATATGGCCTTTAATATAATATATAATTTTAGATGAGTCTGAAGTCATTTTCTTTAAATGCAGTTTTGTTTCAAAAATCGAGCAAATTCTAAGAATACCCTCAGATTTTAAGCGGGCCATTTTTGCCGGAGATATGGCCATTAATACAATATATAATTTTAGATGAGTCTGAAGCCATTTTGTTTTAATGCAGTTTTGTTTCAAAAATCGAGCAAAGTCTAAAAATAACTTCATTATTGGCGTGGGGCCATTTTTGACGGAGATATGGCCATTAACATAATATATAATTTTAGA
>JAEIFX010000880.1:2500-13015 GCA_018904325.1 Drosophila murphyi | reverse complement strand
TCTGGTTGATCCTGCCAGTAGTTATATGCTTGTCTCAAAGATTAAGCCATGCATGTCTAAGTACACACGAATTAACAGTGAAACCGCAAAAGGCTCATTATATCAGTTATGGTTCCTTAGATCGTTAACAGTTACTTGGATAACTGTGGTAATTCTAGAGCTAATACATGCAATTAAAACACGGACCTTATGGAACGTGTGCTTTTATTAGGCTAAAACCAAGCGGTCGCAAGATCGTTACATTGGTTGAACTCTAGATAACATGCAGATCGTATGGTCTTGTACCGACGACAGATCTTTCAAATGTCTGCCCTATCAACTTTTGATGGTAGTATCTAGGACTACCATGGTTGCAACGGGTAACGGGGAATCAGGGTTCGATTCCGGAGAGGGAGCCTGAGAAACGGCTACCACATCTAAGGAAGGCAGCAGGCGCGTAAATTACCCACTCCCAGCTCGGGGAGGTAGTGACGAAAAATAACAATACAGGACTCATATCCGAGGCCCTGTAATTGGAATGAGTACACTTTAAATCCTTTAACAAGGACCTATTGGAGGGCAAGTCTGGTGCCAGCAGCCGCGGTAATTCCAGCTCCAATAGCGTATATTAAAGTTGTTGCGGTTAAAACGTTCGTAGTTGAACTTGTGCTTCATACGGGTAGTACAACTTACAATTGTGGTTAGTACTATACCTTTATGTATGTAAGCGTATTACCGGTGGAGTTCTTATATATAATTAAGTACTTGTATTTTTTTATGTATTCCTCCTATTTAAAAACCTGCATTAGTGCTCTTCATCGAGTGTTATTGTGGGCCGGTACAATTACTTTGAACAAATTAGAGTGCTTAAAGCAGGCTTCAAATGCCTGAATATTCTGTGCATGGGATAATGAAATAAGACCTCTGTTCTGCTTTCATTGGTTTTCAGATCAAGAGGTAATGATTAATAGAAGCAGTTTGGGGGCATTAGTATTACGACGCGAGAGGTGAAATTCTTGGACCGTCGTAAGACTAACTTAAGCGAAAGCATTTGCCAAAGATGTTTTCATTAATCAAGAACGAAAGTTAGAGGTTCGAAGGCGATCAGATACCGCCCTAGTTCTAACCATAAACGATGCCAGCTAGCAATTGGGTGTAGCTACTTTTATGGCTCTCTCAGTCGCTTCCCGGGAAACCAAAGCTTTTGGGCTCCGGGGGAAGTATGGTTGCAAAGCTGAAACTTAAAGGAATTGACGGAAGGGCACCACCAGGAGTGGAGCCTGCGGCTTAATTTGACTCAACACGGGAAAACTTACCAGGTCCGAACATAAGTGTGTAAGACAGATTGATAGCTCTTTCTCGAATCTATGGGTGGTGGTGCATGGCCGTTCTTAGTTCGTGGAGTGATTTGTCTGGTTAATTCCGATAACGAACGAGACTCAAATATATTAAATAGATATCTTCAGGACTATGGTGTAGAAGCTTATATAGCCTTCATTCGTGGTGGCAGTAAAATGTTTATTGTGTTTGAATGTGTTTATGTAAGTGGAGCCGTACCTGTTGGTTTGTCCCATTATAAGGACACTAGCTTCTTAAATGGACAAATTGCGTCTAGCAATAATGAGATTGAGCAATAACAGGTCTGTGATGCCCTTAGATGTCCTGGGCTGCACGCGCGCTACAATGAAAGTATCAACGTGTATTTCCTAGACCGAGAGGTCCGGGTAAACCGCTGAACCACTTTCATGCTTGGGATTGTGAACTGAAACTGTTCACATGAACTTGGAATTCCCAGTAAGTGTGAGTCATTAACTCGCATTGATTACGTCCCTGCCCTTTGTACACACCGCCCGTCGCTACTACCGATTGAATTATTTAGTGAGGTCTCCGGACGTGATCACTGTGACGCCTTGTGTGTTGCGGTTGTTTCGCAAAAGTTGACCGAACTTGATTATTTAGAGGAAGTAAAAGTCGTAACAAGGTTTCCGTAGGTGAACCTGCGGAAGGATCATTATTGTATAATGTCCCTTACCGTTAATAAATCAGATGTCATATTTTGAAATAGAACATTTATTATATATATAATAAAAATTCTGTTAATTTACGATTACACAAATAATTATAATTATAAATATATAAATGGTCATTTGAAAATTGTGATATATATAATTATGTGTTTTTGTATTTTAATGGATAAACTTTGCGTGTATATGTACCATAATATGCATGCGTTGCACAAATGTATTGGTCATTATTTCTATGATCATACATTGTATAAACGCAACAACCTAAATATATATTGTTGTACCTGTTTTCAGGTTAATGTTTTACATATGTTTATATTAATATTATTGTTTGGCTATCTTAATGAAATTGTTTCATATACCATATTTTTATAAATTATGTAAGACTAAGACATTTCGCAACATTTTATTAGGTAAATCAGTTTTATTGAAGGAATTGATATATGCCAGTAAAATGGTGTATTTTTAATTTCTTTCAATAAATATATTTTTGACAATGAAATAAACAACAAAAAAATTTTATCACTCTAAGCGGTGGATCACTCGGCTCATGGGTCGATGAAGAACGCAGCAAACTGTGCGTCATCGTGTGAACTGCAGGACACATGAACATCGACATTTTGAACGCATATCGCAGTCCATGCTGTTATGTACTTTAATTAATTTTATAGTGCTGCTTGGACTACATATGGTTGAGGGTTGTAAGACTAAGCTAAATAAGTTGCTTGAAATGTTTTTTTTAATATTTAAGCATATGGTATATTATTGGATAATAATGTGTGCTTATTATTTTATGCACACACGAATTGTTCATAATATTAATTCATATATGGATATACATACCAACTCTCATTGTGTATAATTTGTATGAGAAAACTGAAGATATATATTTTCTTTTTCAAATTCAAATGATACCGAGAAATGTCTAGCATAAAAATGAAATGAAAGTTTTTTTTTCATCTAGAATTGTCTCGATTATTATTGATGCGATAAGAAAACTGTTGTAAATAATATTATTCTTCAAAAATTAGTGTATTCATAATATTGAATATTATATAATAGTATTCAATTGAAATTGTTTTATACAACCTCAACTCATATGGGACTACCCCCTGAATTTAAGCATATTAATTAGGGGAGGAAAAGAAACTAACAAGGATTTTCTTAGTAGCGGCGAGCGAAAAGAAATCAGTTCAGCACTAAGTCACTTTGTCTATATGGCAAATGTGAGATGCAGTGTAAGGAACATCAATATTCTAGTATGAGAAATTAACGATTTAAGTCCTTCTTAAATGAGGCCATTTACCCATAGAGGGTGCCAGGCCCGTATAACGTTAATGATTACTAGATGGTGTTTCCAAAGAGTCGTGTTGCTTGATAGTGCAGCACTAAGTGGGTGGTAAACTCCATCTAAAACTAAATATAACCATGAGACCGATAGTAAACAAGTACCGTGAGGGAAAGTTGAAAAGAACTCTGAATAGAGAGTTAAATAGTACGTGAAACTGCTTAGAGGTTAAGCCCGATGAACCTGAATATCCGTTATGGAAAATTCATCATTAGAATTGTAATATTTAATTAATATTATAATAATAGTGTGCATTTTTTCCATATAAGGACATTGTAATCTATTAACATAATTAATTTATCAAAAAATTGTGAATTATTGATTATTTCAATTATAGTGCTTGCATTATAACATGATATAAATGTCATAAATTTGATAAAGTGCTGATAGATTTATATGAATACAGTGCGTTAATTTTTCGGAATTATATAATGGCATAATTTTCAATGATTTTTGTGTTTATTATATGCACTTGTATGATTAACAATGCGAAAGATTCAGGATACCTTCGGGACCCGTCTTGAAACACGGACCAAGGAGTCTAACATATGTGCAAGTTATTGGGATAAAAACCTAATAGCGTAATTAACTTGACTATTAATGGGATTAGTTTTTTAACTATTTATAGTTAATTAACACAATCCCGGGGCGCTCTATATAGTTATGTATAATGATATTTATATTATTTATACCTCTAACTGGAACGTACCTTGAGCATATATGCTGTGACCCGAAAGATGGTGAACTATACTTGATCAGGTTGAAGTCAGGGGAAACCCTGATGGAAGACCGAAACAGTTCTGACGTGCAAATCGATTGTCAGAATTGAGTATAGGGGCGAAAGACCAATCGAACCATCTAGTAGCTGGTTCCTTCCGAAGTTTCCCTCAGGATAGCTGGTGCATTTAACTGTTGTATAAAATAATCTTATCTGGTAAAGCGAATGATTAGAGGCCTTAGGGTCGAAACGATCTTAACCTATTCTCAAACTTTAAATGGGTAAGAACCTTAACTTTCTTGATATGAAGTTTAAGGTTATGATATAATGTGCCCAGTGGGCCACTTTTGGTAAGCAGAACTGGCGCTGTGGGATGAACCAAACGTAATGTTACGGTGCCCAAATTAACAACTCATACAGAAACCATGAAAGGCGTTGGTTGCTTAAAACAGCAGGACGGTGATCATGGAAGTCGAAATCCGCTAAGGAGTGTGTAACAACTCACCTGCCGAAGCAACTAGCCCTTAAAATGGATGGCGCTTAAGTTGTATACCTATACATTACCGCTAAAGTAGATGATTTATGTTACTTGTAATATAAATTTTGAAACTTTAGTGAGTAGGAAGGTACAATGGTGTGCATAGAAGTGTTTGGCGTAAGCCTGCATGGAGCCGCCATTGGTACAGATCTTGGTGGTAGTAGCAAATAATCGAATGAGACCTTGGAGGACTGAAGTGGAGAAGGGTTTCGTGTGAACAGTGGTTGATCACGAGTTAGTCGGTCCTAAGTTCAAGGCGAAAGCCGAAAATTTTCAAGTAAAGAAAAATCAAAATATATTTTGCATCATACCGATTTTTATACACTTGAATAATTTTGAACGAAAGGGAATACGGTTCCAATTCCGTAACCTGTTGAGTATCCGTTTGTTATTAAATATGGGCCTCGTGCTCATCCTGGCAACAGGAACGACCATAAAGAAGCCGTCGAGAGGTATCGGAAGAGTTTTCTTTTCTGTTTTATAGCCGTACTACCATGGAAGTCTTTCGCAGAGAGATATGGTAGATGGGCTAGAAGAGCATGACATATACTGTTGTGTCGATATTTTCTCCTCGGACCTTGAAAATTTATGGTGGGGATACGCAAACTTCTCAACAGGCCGTACCAATATCCGCAGCTGGTCTCCAAGGTGAAGAGTCTCTAGTCGATAGAATAATGTAGGTAAGGGAAGTCGGCAAATTAGATCCGTAACTTCGGGATAAGGATTGGCTCTGAAGATTGAGATAGTCGGGCTTGATTGGGAAACAATAACATGGTTTATGTGCTCGTTCTGGGTAAATAGAGTTTCTATCATTTATGGTAGATTCTTGTTCCCCGGATAGTTAGTTACGTAGCCAATTGTGGAACTTTCTTGCTAAAATTTTTAAGAATACTAATTGGGCAACTGATTAGTTCTTTTAAATTATAACGATTATCAATTAACAATCAATTCAGAACTGGCACGGACTTGGGGAATCCGACTGTCTAATTAAAACAAAGCATTGTGATGGCCCTAGCGGGTGTTGACACAATGTGATTTCTGCCCAGTGCTCTGAATGTCAAAGTGAAGAAATTCAAGTAAGCGCGGGTCAACGGCGGGAGTAACTATGACTCTCTTAAGGTAGCCAAATGCCTCGTCATCTAATTAGTGACGCGCATGAATGGATTAACGAGATTCCTACTGTCCCTATCTACTATCTAGCGAAACCACAGCCAAGGGAACGGGCTTGGAATAATTAGCGGGGAAAGAAGACCCTTTTGAGCTTGACTCTAATCTGGCAGTGTAAGGAGACATAAGAGGTGTAGAATAAGTGGGAGATATTAGACTTCGGTTTGGTATCGACAATGAAATACCACTACTCTTATTGTTTCCTTACTTACTTGATTAAATGGAACGTGTATCATTTCCTAGCCATTATACGGATGTATTTATTATATCTTATGGTATTGGGTTTTGATGCAAGCTTCTTGATCAAAGTATCACGAGTTTGTTATATAATCGCAAACAAATTCTTTAATAAGAAAATGCATTTATGTATTTTTGATTTAAAAATTTGGTATAACTCCAATTACTCAGGTATGATCCAATTCAAGGACATTGCCAGGTAGGGAGTTTGACTGGGGCGGTACATCTCTCAAATAATAACGGAGGTGTCCCAAGGCCAGCTCAGTGCGGACAGAAACCACACATAGAGCAAAAGGGCAAATGCTGACTTGATCTCGGTGTTCAGTACACACAGGGACAGCAAAAGCTCGGCCTATCGATCCTTTTGGTTTAAAGAGTTTTTAACAAGAGGTGTCAGAAAAGTTACCATAGGGATAACTGGCTTGTGGCGGCCAAGCGTTCATAGCGACGTCGCTTTTTGATCCTTCGATGTCGGCTCTTCCTATCATTGTGAAGCAAAATTCACCAAGCGTTGGATTGTTCACCCATGCAAGGGAACGTGAGCTGGGTTTAGACCGTCGTGAGACAGGTTAGTTTTACCCTACTAATGACAAAACGTTGTTGCGACAGCATTCCTGCGTAGTACGAGAGGAACCGCAGGTACGGACCAATGGCACAATACTTGTTCGAGCGAACAGTGGTATGACGCTACGTCCGTTGGATTATGCCTGAACGCCTCTAAGGTCGTATCCGTGCTGGACTGCAATGATAAATAAGGGGCAATTTGCATTGTATGGCTTCTAAACCATTAAAAGTTTATAATTTATTTTATAAACGACAATGGATGTGATGCCAATGTTATTTGTAACATAGTAAATTGGGGAAGGATCTATGATCACCTGATGCCGTGCTAGTTACATATTCAAACATTATTTAATACAATGACAAAGCCTAGAATCAATTGTAAACGACTTTTGTAACAGGCAAGGTGTTGTAAGTGGTTGAGCAGCTGCCATACTGCGATCCACTGAAGCTTATCCTTTGCTTGATGATTCGAAAATGCTAAAAAAAAAAAAAAAACAAAAATATAAATAATAATATGTATGTGTTATGGTTGTGAAAACAACTAAAACATATATTTATATATATTGTATGAGTTGTTGAGAGGTGACATATTTATTAATTTACTTATGATATTTTAAATATTTGTTTGTAAGTTGATATTATGTGGACCTTAAGAAAATGTAAAATATAAAAGGCTTTTTGGTGATGCAATACAATATTTATGTTATTTTATAAATAACATACTTTTCAGAATAATCAAATTATTATTGAAAGGAACAAAGAAATTAAATTGTTTTAAGCGAAACAGAGAAAGAAGAAAATACATTATGTTATATAAATAATAATATGTGTGTTATGGGTGTTAAACACATATATATATTTATATATATATATTGTATGAGTTGTTGAAGAGGTGGCATATTTATTAATTTACTTATGATATTTTAAATATTTGTTTGTAAGTTGATATTATGTGGACCTTAAGAAAATGTAAAATATAAAAGGCTTTTTGGTGATGCAATACAATATTTATGTTATTTTATAAATAACATACTTTTCAGAATAATCAAATTATTATTGAAAGGAACAAAGAAATTAAATTGTTTTAAGCGAAACAGAGAAAGAAGAAAATACATTATGTTATATAAATAATAATATGTGTGTTATGGGTGTTAAACACATATATATATTTATATATATATATTGTATGAGTTGTTGAGAGGTGGCATATTTATTAATTTACTTATGATATTTTAAATATTTGTTTGTAAGTTGATATTATGTGGACCTTAAGAAAATGTAAAATATAAAAGGCTTTTTGGTGATGCAATACAATATTTATGTTATTTTATAAATAACATACTTTTCAGAATAATCAAATTATTATTGAAAGGAACAAAGAAATTAAATTGTTTTAAGCGAAACAGAGAAAGAAGAAAATACATTATGTTATATAAATAATAATATGTGAATATGTGTTATGGGTGTTAAACACATATATATATTTATATATATATTGTATTGGAGTTGTTGAGAGGTGGCATATTTATTAATTTACTTATGATATTTTAAATATTTGTTTGTAAGTTGATATTATGTGGACCTTAAGAAAATGTAAAATATAAAAGGCTTTTTGGTGATGCAATACAATATTTATGTTATTTTATAAATAACATACTTTTTAGAATAATCAAATTATTATTGAAAGCGAAGAAAAAATTAAATTGTGTTAAACAAAACAAAGAAATAAGAACATACATTATAAATAAATAATAATATGTGTGTTATGGTTGTTAAACACAACTAAAACATATATAATGGAGAATAGTAATATGCGAATGGAAAATTTACACTATCAAACAAAAATGTTATATTTAGTCGCATACAAAATATTGAGTGTGTTGTGAGATATAAGTTTATATTTTATTTGTTTCAAATTAATTTCGTTAATAAAATAAAAATAAATATATATATGTCACAATGAATATCATTTAAAAAATAAATAGAAAACGGCGCCAGCCAAATATTTCCTCATGAGACTTGGCATTGTTATGAAATTCAATTAGGAGTTTTCCAATACAAAATGTGAAATAATATCAGGAAACACGTAAATTACATGTTAGATAAAAACATATTATGACATATAGAATTTAACATGTGAAACAAATTTTGGGTAATAACGTATGGAACAACTCTACTACTATAAAAAATGTTTGTTATTGACAAAACTATACATGGAAATCACATGACTGTGGAGCATTGTCTTGCCGGCATAGGTCAATGTATGGGGCAAAATATGAAATAATGAAGTTAATCGTGTATTATATTTAAATTAATACATGAAGAATTAATGTTGGGTGGTAACATTTGAAAAAACTATCATTATTATAGAAATGGTGTTCAAAAACCTATATATGGAGTGGTGTCGCGCAAGGCAAGTCATATGAGAAAAAAATTAAAAGTAACAAAATAATATGACAGTGGAGTATTGTCTTGCCGGCATAGGTCAATTATGGGGCAAAATATGAAATAATGAAGTTAATCGTGTATTATATTTAAATTAATACATGAAGAATTAATGTTGGGTGGTAACATTTGAAAAAACTATCATTATTATAGAAATGGTGTTCAAAAACCTATATATGGAGTGGTGTCGCGCGCAAGGCAGGTCATATGAGAAAAATTAAAAGTAACAAAATAATATGACAGTGGAGTATTGTCTTGCCGGCATAGGTCAATTATGGGGCAAAATATGAAATAATGAAGTTAATCGTGTATTATATTTAAATTAATACATGAAGAATTAATGTTGGGTGGTAACATTTGAAAAAACTATCATTATTATAGAAATGGTGTTCAAAAACCTATATATGGAGTGGTGTCGCGCAAGGCAAGTCATATGAGAAAAATTAAAAGTAACAAAATAATATGACAGTGGAGTATTGTCTTGCCGGCATAGGTCAATTATGGGGCAAAATATGAAATAATGAAGTTAATCGTGTATTATATTTAAATTAATACATGAAGAATTAATGTTGGGTGGTAACATTTGAAAAAACTATCATTATTATAGAAATGGTGTTCAAAAACCTATATATGGAGTGGTGTCGCGCAAGGCAAGTCATATGAGAAAAATTAAAAGTAACAAAATAATATGACAGTGGAGTATTGTCTTGCCGGCATAGGTCAATTATGGGGCAAAATATGAAATAATGAAGTTAATCGTGTATTATATTTAAATTAATACATGAAGAATTAATGTTGGGTGGTAACATTTGAAAAAACTATCATTATTATAGAAATGGTGTTCAAAAACCTATATATGGAGTGGTGTCGCGCAAGGCAAGTCATATGAGAAAAATTAAAAGTAACAAAATAATATGACAGTGGAGTATTGTCTTGCCGGCATAGGTCAATTATGGGGCAAAATATGAAATAATGAAGTTAATCGTGTATTATATTTAAATTAATACATAAAAAAAAAAATTTTGGGGGTAAAATTTTAAAAAACTATCATTATTATAAAAATGGTGTTCAAAAACCTATACATGGTGAGTGGTGTGTGCTCATCTATTATATGAAGACTTCATATAATTTATTAAAGATTATGTTATACGCTCATGTTTGTGTTGAGAAAATTCGTTATTATAGAAATGGGTTCAACAATTAAGCTGGTGGCTGCGTCATATAAAAATAAAATAAAAAAATAATTGTGGAATGGAGATTGCCGGAAGGAAAAAAAAAAAAAGAATAAATAAAAAAAAAGAAAAGGAACATTTGAAAAAAATATAAAAAGGTTTCAAAAACCATTGATGGGTATATTGTATTAAAATCATTTTATTTCCTTAATGTAAAATTATAAAGGGTCAAAAATAATGTGAAGGTTTCTTTTATATAAATCGTTAATTTATCTATGTTTTTTAAACAAAACAAACATATGTAACCGATGGAAAACTGATAT
>JAEIFX010000879.1:0-118831 GCA_018904325.1 Drosophila murphyi | reverse complement strand
ATATAATTAATAACAAAAATTAAAACTAAACAATTTTGTTTAGTAATTCCAAGTTTAACTTAATGTGAGCCGAATTAACTGTAGCGCATTATAAGTCGATTCCACTTTGCGCTTATATAAATAAGTATGTGCAGGCACACGGTCAGCGGACGCGACTGCTGTTGTGTTCATGCCTATGCTTAAAGCACACACAAAATTACCAAGTACAAATGCACAAAGTAAACCGCAGAACAAATGCACCGACAATGAACGGCTTCTATGTATCGTCCACGTACAGCTGCTCATGTACCGACGCACGAAACAAGTTCACAAAAGTTCAAAAGCGAAGGATAGGCACACTAACAGCGATAATATGTCAAATTTCTTTTGCACTTGTCTCTTTATTTGATTTGTACACCTTTGGCTGGCTGCTCAAATTATTGTTGATTAACAGATCTAACAACTGCATAAGAATGTGTCGCAGACAAAAAATCGTAAAAGAATGGCTGAAAGAAAGTTGAGTTCGTGAAGCGCAGCGTTATAAAGTCCCCAGTACCCTAACTTGTAAAGTTGTCGGTGCGTCGAGGAAATAATTCGTTGTTTATAGGTTCGATTCTCATATTTCACTGTATATACTTGTAACTATCTTAATAATAATAAACAGGACATAATCGGTCCTATATTTGGTGGCTCCACCAATCATGCATCCGATATTTGGAGCATTCAATCCAAACAGTGTAACATTGAAGAGTTATTGCAAAATTACTAAGTTAAAAAGTAAAGCAGCAGTGACAAAATTAATTCCATAATAACTTGAAACGAAGTTAAAAACGTATAAACAAACGCATCTGAAAATAAGAAACTGGAAGAAGGTGCAGTAAGCGGTCGTGCAGTTAAAATGTCGGTAAACAAAAAATTTGAAGAAGAAATTTCGAAAATGAATGAGCTGCAAGAAATTAACATTAAAAACATGCAACAAATAATTCAAATGTTGACATTAACAATACAAGCTGACGAGTGCGGACAAAGTAAAAATAAAATTGCTTCTGATTTTGTACAAGATCTTGCCAGACTTCAAAGGCCACAGTGTGCCGGTCGAGCATTCGTTTGCAAACTTTGAAGAAAATTATGATGCATTGAACTCAGTGCCACACAGAAATATGTGTAAGCTCGCCGAAAATGTCATAGTTACTTCATATGGACAATTGAAAAGTGTTTTAATTTCTGAGCTTAAGCGTATATGGAGAAGTGCCGATATACATTCAAAGCTTAAAGAGAGAAAGAAGAAGATAGACGAAAATGTGAATACGTGTTGCATATGAAGTAAAGTTCTACAAAAAGATACACTGTTGTAAATAACATGGCAAAATGCAGGGTCAAACGCAGTTTCTAACTATGGATTATATTTACTATGCGCGAGTGCATCTTTACTTATTGAAGAATTGAGAGCAACTTAACTTAGAAGAATACAATGCAAAAAGACAACACAATACACAATAATAACAATTCATTTCATTAAAACATTTCACATGTTTGTTCTTTTATAAATTCTTGATTACTACATCGCTTGTATTCTTCATTCATATCTATCTCGTTGTTAGCATACAACTCTCGAACATGATGGTACTTAATATCATTATGTTTGCTACCATTATGCAACGTTGGATTCTTAGCTAGACATTCTGCGCTTTGATTGTCGCCATATAATAAGACATATTTAGTTTTCTAAAATCCCATTTCATGTAACAATTTTTTGAGATACATCGTCTCTCTTGCCGCAGTTGATAATTCAATGTACTCAGCTTCAGTACTGCTCAAAGATACCAGACTTTGTTTCTTAGACTCTCACGGAATCGCCCCTCCTGCACCAATGAAGACGAATCAATATACGATTTGCGGTCTGTCAGTATCATTTGCCCAATGCGCGTCCACGTAGCCATGTAACGGTTTTCCAGTAGCCTGAGATATTTTGCGCCAGTTTTGCCGCAGAGTGTAATATATCTGGCCATGTTGTTATGGCCTAATACATTAGAGTACGTATTAATGACTGATACCTTTTCTAGTTAATAGTCTAGCTGTTGCGATGACCGGCTTCCAGTGGTGTAGCAACAGCCCTACACTTTTACACGATCCAAGTTTGTAGCACATTTTCCACGTACTGCATGTGACCGATAGTTATGTTGCCAATTTCTCCTTCGCGTTCTACTTCTATTCCTAAGAAGTGACTTAGCTGGCTTCCATCAACTACGTCAAACTCATTGGCGATGGACAGTTTGATGCTCAACAAGTCATCTTTTGTTGACCTGGCAATGCTTGTTGACTTTGTCTGAAAACTCCCAAAGCTTCCCTGCTGAAATCGAATCCACCTTCTTGACCTCAATAATCTCCTTGATTTGAGATTGGAAAACTATTCGCGTTTTGTTAAAGCGTTTGCTTAGAATGTCCAAAGCCGCACGATAATTTGCACTTGATATTTCTAGCGAACGTACTGAGTCTAAAGCTAAACCCGATAAATACGACCTCAATTCCTGAAGCTTTTCAATATCGCTTAGCTCAGGGTCGTTGCCACCTGCTACAAACAGTCTCTGAAAGTTTCTGCTTAACTCGCTACCTATTTTATCGCACTCAAGACATTCCAGATTGTCATGCGCAAGGTTAAAGGAGGCTTCCGTTTTGTTTAGTAATTCCAAGTGTAACTTAATTTGAGCCGAATAAACTGTAGCGCATTATAAATCGTTTCCACTTTGCGCTTATATAAATAAATATGTGCAGGCACACGGTCAGCGGACGCGACTGCTGTATGCTTAAAGCACACACAAAATTGCAAATTGCAAAGGCACAAAGTAAACCGCAGAACAAATGCACCGACATTGAACGGCTTCTATGTATCATCCACGTACAGCTGCTCATGTACCGACGCACGAAACAAGTTCACAAAAGTTCAAAGCGAAGGATAGGCACACACACAGCGTTTATATGGCGAATTTCTTTTGAATTTTGATTTGTGCACCTTTGGCTGGCTGCTCAAATTATTATTGGTGGTTACGTTGGGGTTACAGTGATGTAGGGTGACAACTCTGGTTAACAGATCTAACAACTGCATAAGAATGTGTCGCAGACAAATAATCGTAAAAGAACAGCTGAAAGAGGAAGTTGAGTTCGTGAAGCGCAGCGTTATAAAAGTCCCCAGTACCCTAACTTGTAAATTTGTCGGTGCGTCGAGGAAATAATTCGTTGTTTATAGGTTCGATTCTCATATTTCACTGTATATACTTCTAACTATCTTAATAATAATAAACATAATCGGACATAATCGGTCCTATATTTGGTGGCTCCACCGGTCATGCATCCTATATTTGGAGCATTCAATCCAAATAGTGTAACATTGAAGACCTTTTGCAAAATTGCGAAGTTAAAAAAAGTAAATCAGTGAAAAATTAATTCCATAATACCTTAAAACGAACAAAAAAAAAAAAAAAAAAGAAACACCGTTACACATCCGCACTACTTTCATCAGTAGCTTCTGAGCGAGATATGATGTCTTCCTCATCATCATCTTCTTCGTCAGCTTGCTCAACTCGATGCCATACATTTGACATATCAAATCTTACCGCTTCGTTTTTTGCCTGCTCTAAGCAGCTGACCTCGTCAAAGAGAACATCTCGTTTGTCGACCACTGTCTTGGATTCTGCAACGTAGAGCCGATAGCCTTTCGCCTGCATTGAGTAACCGACCATGCGGTATTCTTTCCCCTTGGGCTTGAACTTGCCCGTATGATGACCCTTGTCCAGTGCCACTCCAACGGAACCAAAAACTTTAAGATGGCTTATCGTTGATGGTGTTGGTTGGTGTCATCTCGATCAGTGCCTTTGTAACTGCACGATTACGTAAATACACCGCTGTCTCTGCCCACAGTGACTGATCCAATCCTGACTGCTCCAATAAGCATCTAGCCATATCCACAAGTGTACGATTAGCTCGTTCTGCCACACTATTTTGTTGTGGAGTGTACGCCACCGTCAATTGCCATGCAATTCTATTGTTTTTCAAATACTCGTTGAACGTTTTGTTTACGTTTTCTCGCCCGTTCTCGCTGGGAATAAACTTGATCATCTCTCCTGTTTGACGCTCTACCAGATTTTTGTACTCCACGAACTTGTGAAAAACATCGTCTTTTCCTTTGAGGAAATACTCAAAAATCCGCCTTGATTTGTCATCAATGAACGTAAAGAAATACTTAGAGCCGCCAAGGGACTTTGCTTCGAAAGGGCCACACACCTCAGTAAGCACTAGTTCCAGAAGTTCTTGCGCTCGGCTTTCTGTTGATCGTGGAAATGGCTGCACGGGAACCTTATTCAACATGCATGTCTTGCACGACACCCGTTGCAACACGTCAACATTTTCCATTCCTCGCACCTCCATTCCTTGTTTGCCATTTCACGCAAACTATCATAATTCAGGTGACCATATCTGTTATGCCACAACTCGCTGTCTGACTTAACAGCAGCATAACATCTGTTACGATGACTTTCAAACGTATACAGATTTCCTATTCGTTTGGCCTCAGTATACATTCGCCGCCTTTAAAGACTCTTGCACTTGATGCATCAAAATTTACAATGCACTTCCTTGCTACGGCTTGACCCACAGACATGAAATTGCCTGTCAACTTTGGCAAGTATAATACGTTACCTAAGACTAGTGCACACAAATCCGTTTTCAATTTAACTTCGCCTCTGCCTTCTGCTTGCAAGAAGCCAGCGTCCGCCAAGCCGATCGTTTCGGTATACGCCTTAAAATTTGAAAACATTTGCTTATCACAACACATATGACTTGTTGCTCCACTGTCCAAGCACCAGCCGAATTTCTTAAAACTGCTTGCATCCAATGCGTTCAGTAAGTTGCAATTCTGCTGTCCGCTCTTTATTTCATCATTTTTTGAAATTATTTTGCGACAATTCGCCTTCTTTGTAGTGACCTTCGCACTAGCGCTATGCCTCTGTCTAACTGTAAAGGCCTGCGCAACATTGCTGTGCTTTTCTGCATTTCCGTGCATCTCGATGGCGACAGCGAAATTCTCATAAAAATTTGGAAGACTGGAAAGCAAAATAATGACCTTAAGCTCGTCAACTATTGCTATTCCAACTCCGGCAAGCTGATTCACGGTTTCATTAAATGTGATCAAATAGCTAGCCATACTTTGCCGCTCCGCCATGCCTGAATTGAGCAACTTGTTGTATAGGGAGACTTTACGAACCGGCCCGCTTGGCTGATGAACTTCGCGCAACTTAGTCCATGCCTCCTGCGATTTTATGCAATTCTTGATCTATCCCAACTGCGATGCCTTAACACTTAGAGTGATCGTTGCCAGTGCCTTACGATCCAACGCATTCCAGTTAATATTTTCGCCCGCATCAGACTTCAGTAAATCCGCCAACGAAACTTCCAATAGATCCGCACACCAACACGCTTCGCATCTGTATGCTCCTAGAATCATAATTCTTTTCTTCAAGCTAGATATCGAGTCAATAAACTTTAACCAATATTATCAGGCCACGTGCTCTGGGCCCATAACCTATTAGAGCGAAGTTTCCCCGCGTGGAATGGAACGCCTGAATAAGAAAATATTGCGAAATACCACCAGCGTTGTGTACTCAACCAAAGTTTATTCAAGACTGTCGATATTCTGTTAATTAACAGTATTGATATTCATTAATGAGGGACTTAACATAGATGCACGGTTGCATTGAATGTAAATTAACATAATTTTCAACAATGATGGTACTTAATATCAGTATATTTGCTACCATTATGCAACGTTGGGTTCTTAGCAATATAATAAGTCGCAATATAATAATACAGATTTAGTTTTCTAAAATCCCATTTCATCTAACAATTTTTTGAGATACATCGCCTCTGTCGCCGCAGTTGATAATTCAATGTACTCGGCTTCAGTACTGCTCAAAGATACCAGACTTTGTTTCTTAGACTCTCACGAAATCGCCCCTCCTGCACCAATGAAGACGAATCCAATATACGATTTGCGATCTGCGGTCTGTTAGTATGATTTGCCCAATGCGCGTCGACGTAGCCATCTAACGGTTTTCCCGTAGCCTGATAATGAAGTTTCAGATTAGCTGTTCCTTTGGCATACTTTAGCACATGCTTAGCTGCAACTTCGTGTTCCTTGTGAACTTTTGAGTTATTTTGCGCCAGTTTTGCCGCAGAGTGTAATATATCTGTCCTTTTTGTTACGGACAAATACATTAGAGTGCAATTTAACGACTGAGACCAGTAGTAGGGAATTGGGGATTCTATGACAGGAAGCGGGTTATTGCTTTTTGATGCACCGCGACTTATTTGATCTATTGTGCCCCCTTCTGAGCCTGTAGCTGTTCCATCAGCCCCAACGCCCGTACGAACGTGAGGATCTTTGTTGGGTTGAGGTCTTCTATGTCTTTACAATTCAAAACATGCGCCGCTAGATGCTACTTCTTCTTCTAGTTAAGGCTATACATTCTCCCTTCCACAAAACCTGCACAGATCGCTACTATATCTCCCACCTAGGAGACATCTGGCTTGTCGGAGTCCTACTGCCTCCGACCAGATCTGTTGCCGTCTCTGCCTCCCCTCGTTTCTAAGTTCCAGTCGTATAGTGTGCCTCCCTATGCCACAATACGGTTCTGGTTCTGTTAGGGGCCTTCCTGCCCCCATTCGTGCTTGCTTGTCACCCGCTTCGTTTCTCCCTATGTCTCTGTGGCCCGGGACCCATCGTATGGTGAGCCTATTGTGAGTCCCGAGTAGGTCTAGCTTTGAACGAACTTCATGGACTACCATCGATGTTATCTTAGTCCCCATTATAGCATTCAATGCGTCTTGACTATCGGATGGACATATCCGTATTCCGAAAGTTACGTTTTATGTTGAAGTCCGTACATCTCCCTATCGCACACACCTCAGCCTGAAATATGCTAGTGTGCGTTCTCAGGGTAGAATACCCGTGAGTAATCCATCGGTGTACCATTTTATGGTGTGCGGTTTCATGGGATGGACTTTATCCAGAGTTGTCCATTCCCTTTTACTATTCATACAAACTGTGAAATTTCGCTCGAATATGTATTCGGCTACCATTTCGTCCTTAGGTTGCATCAGCAGGGGCACTTCATTTGAGGGGAGTTTAGGTTTAGGATATGGTTGCCCCCAAATCCTGCTGCCGATATCCTTAGAAGCGTGGCTTTCTGCTTGAGCCTTATGATATGGTGGAGTGGTGTGAGCTCCATTAAGGCTTCAAGGGCCATTGTTGGGCAGGTGCGCATAGCTCTTGTCATACATACGCAGGCCATTCTTTGCAACTTTTGTAGTTGTTTCTTCACGATGATCAGCCGCGCCCGTTTACCCCATGCTACCACCGCATAGGTTAACATGGGTCTTACTACCATTAGGTATAGCCATCTGAATATCTTTGGTAATATACCCCATGATTTACCGGCAATACTACGACATATGTAAAGCGCCCTGGAACACTTTAATATTGTGTTTTGCACATGGATGTCAAAGCTAAGCCTGCTGTCAAATGTGACTCCCAGGTATTTGACCTCCCTACTCGTTTCTAGTAGGGTCCCTGAGAGCCATATTTGTCTCATCCTCTGTAACTTATGTAGTCTGGTAAAGGGGACGATGACTGTTTTCTTAGGAGTCCAACCTCCTTACATCCTCCCTCCTTGTCAACGGCATATCCTCGGCATTGAATACCACTGTTAGCAAGTCTGTTTAGTAGTTCGTCTACTAACAGACTCCAAATAGTGAGACAACACCCCTCCTTGGGGACACCTTTGGTGGTTAGGACTGTTGCAGTGCTATCATGTAATGATGCCGTGGCTTGCCTGGACCGTAGCAGTGCGAGTATCCATCTGCTGATAGTATGGTCCAGGCCTCTTCTCTCGAGGGTAGCATTGATTGCATCGTGTGATGTGTTATCTAAGGCACCTTCTATATCTAAGAAGGCGCACAGTGCTACTTCTTTAATATCAATTGCCGCACTCAAAGTACATCGCAGTTGATAAAGTGCTGTGTACGTGCACCTGCCTACTCTGTATGCATGCTGCGTTGGGTGCAGCGGCCTTTGTTTAAGCAAAGTGCTTCTGTTTTCAGTAAAAACGATGTTAAGCTGAGAGGTTAGAAGGACTTTGGGCTGGTAATGTCTTTCTTCCCTGCCTTAGGGATGAAGACTACCCTAGCTCACCTCCATGCGCCCGGTATTTATCTAAGGGCTAGGCTACTTACTAATACTTTCCTAATACGGGGAGAAGTATTTCCTGTCCCGTTTGAAGAAAGCTGGCGAGTCCATTCCAGGGCACTTATAGGGCTGGAATGTTCCAATTGCCGATTAGGTCTCTCCCTTGTGACTGTCGACTTGGCGCGTGCCCAGTCGTCAGTAGACGGCCTGTATCTACTTTCCCTTGCGATAGCCTCTTCCTGCAGGGGTGTACTTGCTGGGAAGTGCGTCTCGAAAAGTAGTTATAAATTCTGCAAATTACTGCTCGTAAAGGAGTTATCCCAACGCTTCAGTGCTAAGTTCGCATCAGGCGTTCGTTTCGCCAGTGCTTTATGGAGCCTGGCGCCTTCGCTTGTGCTGACTATGCTTTCGCAGAAGTTTCTGTAATTCTTCCGTTTGGCCTTCCTTATCTCCTTATTGTGGGAGGTCAGGCTTTCACGGTACAGCTCCCATATTCCGAGGCGACGTGTGGTCATGCGCAGACTTTCTAGGCTGTCGTTCCACCATCTTTTTCCTAGTACTTTTTCCCTACCGGGCAGTTATCCTCAAACGCATTAGTTATGTACTTGTTGAGGTCACCAATAGCCCTGTCAAGCTCTAGCGGCTCTCTGGGTATACAAGATAACCCGTTGGCTAGGGAGAGCCCTAAGGTCGACTTGTATCCTTCCCAGTTGGTTTTCCTGGGGTTGCAACCTTGTATATTACTATCCGTATTTAATTGTAACTTAAATAGGATAGTTCTGTGATCAGACTTTGATTCCTCTTGGGAAACATGCCAGTCCCTAAAGTGAGGCTTTAGGGACCGACTAATCAGGGTGATGTCTAGCACATCCTCTCTGATTCTAGTTACAAATGTCGGTGTAGATCCGACATTGCCTAATTCTAAATTATTTATAAAAATAAAATCCGTTAGGCACTCACCCCTCAAATTGATGGCGCTGCTGCCCCATATCGTATGGTGCGCATTGGCATCACTTCCGATGAGCACTGAGATTTTCTCCCTTCTGCAGTGATCCACCAGTTTTCTACCTCTGGTGGTGGGCAGGCTCCATCTCCTGCGAAACACGCAGACACCATGGCCGTAGGGAGCACGCTGCTCTTGATCTGCATCAATATGGGAACGCAGTCTCTAGCCAAGAATTCTGAAAGGATAGTAAAGTTAATGCTTTTCTTTACAATTATGCATGCTCGGAGTGCCGGATCTCTCCGATCCCAGATTACCTTCGAGACAAGCCTTTAATGCCATTGTGCACCCATAGCTCCTGTATCAGGGCCAGCCCAAGGTATTGCTTGGTAAACATCCTTGCTAAGACCGCCGGCGGCCTTAGCACGGTGGATGTTTACCTATAGCTGGGAGGCTCCAGCTGACACGGTGATTGGGGCCTGGAGTTGCCCCCGTCACCGCTGCACGTCATTTCGACATCAGCTGCTGCTGCATCCAGCAGCTCCTCCGCCAGCTCCCGTGAGGACATGTGGATATCCTCATCTCCCAACATATCTATTTGGCAAAGCGTCCGCCAATTAGTTGGCGGGCCGCGCAGTGCAACTGCCCTGAACTGTGACAGCGGTGTCTTCTGTTATGGTGTCCACATTGACAGCCTCCATGCCATTTGGCTCAGACTGAGGCTTAGCTCCAGCTCTCCTCTTTAAACCACTTACGGGGATGGTCCCGTAACGGAAGTAGATCTGGTGCCCCTTCTCCACAATGATGTCCTTGGATAGCTCGTCTATCCAGATGACCAGAAGGGCTCCTCCGCCCTCGTTCCTCCTGGAAATCACCTTCCATGTGTCGATCTCGATCCTGTTCTGGTTCCTCAGCAGAACCAACAGGGATTCGTTCGATCGAGCCACACTTCAGGGGCAAAACAGCGTGATGCAGTGGGACGACGGAATTTTGCCTCCCACTTTGCATTCAAGGGCCCCGATTTTAGCCGTGGTGCTGCGGTTCTCAGCCAGTCGGCTGAGGCCTCATCCACGCACTCAATGACCAGGAAACCGACCCGGAAATGAATGTCCGCGAATGAGACCGCAACATCCCTACCTAGCCACCTTTACCTTTCTTGCCAATTTTCATGACAATCGGGGCTCGGTGGGTGCTGGCGAGCTGGGCTTCGTGGCCGCTGCACGCGATGTGCTCGGACGGAGGTCTAAGCCTGCTTCCTTTTCGGCTGCCACCTGCTACAAACAGTCTCTGAAAGTTTCTGCTTAACTCACTGTCTATTTCATCGTAATCAAGACGTTCCAGACTGGCTAAATGAGGCTTCCGTTTTGTTTAGTAGTCCCAAGTTTAACTTAATTTGAGCTGAATTAACTGTAGCGCTTTATACATCGATTCCACCTTCCGCTTATATAAATAAATATGTGCAGCCACACACACTGTCAGCGGACGTGACTGTTGTTGTGTTCATGCTTATGCTTAACGCACACACAAAATTCCAAATTACAAATGCACAAAGTAAACCGCAGAACAAGTGCACCGACAATGAACGGCTTCTATGTATCGCACACGCACAGCTGCTCATGTACCGACGCACGAAACCACTTCACAAAAGTTCAAAGCGAAGGATAGGCACACTAAACAGCGATTATATGGCGAATTTCTTGCGCACTTGTCTTAATATTTGATTGTGCTTCTTGTTCACCTCCTTCTCGGTTGTTAGCAGCTTGGCGAACGCTTCGCTTGCGGGCGCTTGAACTCCTCGGGATTCATGCTGCTTTTCTCGATGAGAGCATTGGCACGCTGACGCCACTTGATGGCCTCGGTGCGCAGCGAGGTGTTCTCCACATTCAGCTCCTCGATCTTTGAGGTCGGCTCCTTATTGCCGCACTGTAGCGGGAACAGCTCCTTCTATACGCTCCTGATGCGCTCCGTCAACTCCGTTTGTCAGCGCATTGCGCTCCTCGTAGCCGTCTTTACCAATTTTTACCCCGGATACCCAATTACAGCCTATGGCTCTCTTGCCCTCTGGCAAACCTACAAGTTCCCAGGTATTATTTGCTTCAAGTGCTTGACTTTCCTTCTATATTGCTGCTGACCATTCTCTACTCATTTTCGAATTAATAGCATCGCCTACACTTGCGGGGATTGGTACATCCTCTGCTCTTAACATATTAAGAGTATTAAATACCTTCCTGGGACGGCCAGCTTACCAGTCCTTAACTTTTGCGGATGACCTGGTATATTCGGGTGACTCCACTTAATTGCTTTGCGCACTGTCTTCGGTCTCGTTACCTTTACTTTGATTGTCTGACTCAATAGCTGCTTCTGCCAGCATTTTTTCATTGCCGCATTCTACACTGGCTGTTTGAGCCTGCTGATTTGGTAGTACATCATCAAATAACGCCTTATCTCTGCTGTCCCTCACAGATTCTACAAGATACGCCGATACGCTTTTGCTGTTAACGAATAACCTATTATTACATACACGCTACCCTTTGGCCAGAACTTCTTTTTGTGCCACTTATTGAGTGCAATCACCTTTGAGCCGAATATTCTTAAATGTGACACGGCTGGCTTTCTACCGGTCCACATCTCATTGGGCGTCTTGTCTATCAACGTTTTTGTCTCCGACCTATTGCGCAAATAGGCAGCAGTCTGTACTGACTCTCCCCATAGGGTCTCTTTCGCACCAGAATATGTTAACATACTCCTGGCCATCTCAACTAGCGTGCGATATGCGCGTTCTGCAACGCCGTTCTGTTGCGGGGTATACGGTACCCTTTCGCCTTTCAAGTCCATGTTTTCCTTGATCGATTTCAAACCGTGCACGATCTCATGCCTTGCCATTTTGTTTAAACTTGCCATATTAAGATGACCAGTACGATTATGCCATTTCCATAATTCACTGCAGCTTGCGTTTGAGTACATACATTTTTCCGTTTTCACATCAATCGTAAATAGGTCACCACACTTAGTAACCTGCAGTATTGTCACATTTTGAGTGTCTTTTATTGGGGCTCTCTCTCTCTCAAACACCGCCTTATACCCTTTTGCCACGGCTTTTGAAACAGATATAAAGTTTGTTTGTAATCTCTAACGTAGAAAACGTTTTTTAATTCGATGCAAAAATTTCCCGAATTTACACACACAGTACCAATGCCGCCGGCTCTGATGAAATTTTCGCCCGCGAGAAGAATTTTTTCATTGTGCTCTTTAAAGTCAACAAACCACGATGTATCACAACACTTGTGATCAGTGGCGCAACTGTCCAGACACCACATCGATTTTGTCGCTTTAATGTTACTCTGCACACTCGCGAGTATAGCGAACGATCGTTTTGCGTCGTTGCTTTTTTTTCCTTTCCTTTGTCATTCGTTCTTTTTTTGCACTGCGCAATAAAATGACCTTCACGGCCGCATCTATAATAATTTTGGCATGCATAGCACCATTATTTTCATGCACTTTTTTTGCTTGCTCTGTGTTTTGTACGACACAAACTGCTGTACACTGTTGTGGGCTTCTTCGTTGCTTATTTTTGTCTCTGTCTTTCTTCAATAATTTTGATTTTAAGGTCAGACAATAATGGCAACTGTTCTCGCCTGTATAAATAATATACACTCGCGAGCTTGAGTTGTAAATTCAGACTGCCTTGAGTGTGCTGCATGAGCCCGCTAGCTGATACCCAGAAGGCGTTTCATCATCTGCTTCCTTTATGAAATGTGTCGAGTAGTTAACTTTAAATGATGTGTGAAGACTCTGAGGGGCCTGTAGGGTTACTCCCTTTAAGTCTTAGAGAACATCCTTCAGTAAGGTCCAGGATGCCAACCTTCGGTAGTCGTACTAGTTGATGATGCGAGTCGCTGCATTGGATCTGACCCGAAGTATTCTCAAACGTTTTGAACAACCAGCGATTGTGGGCACCCAGTTTTATCCAAAAGGATTGCTCCGTGTATTCATCCATTGAGCACAATATTTTGAGTGAGGCCTCATTGGAGTTGTCTCACAGAAGTTCTCTTCTGCATCTTTCCATGCCCAGTTTCCTTGACAGACTCTTGTTTCCTCGTTTTCCCAACGGCACTTGTTCAGGTCGGCGTCAGACATTAAATGAAATGTGTTTACCTTCCGCATCGTCGGTCGAATCCATCAGTTGAAGAATGAGTAGCAAGAACTGAATTGCCTCCCGGTGTATTAGATATTGGACTTTGATTGATTCAGTGATATCATTCAATCTCATAGTCATATCATTAAAGTTTTCGTTGACTTTTTCTGTCGTTGTTTTCACTAAGTTGACTGTTGCGTTGATAACTGAAGTCTGATTCTCCATATAGACTTTTAAGTTTTCTTGCTTCGTCTTTAAGGTCTTCATGTTAACCATTGATATAACTTTTGATGAAACATCAAACCATCCGTTAGGGCATACAAAGATAGTCACAATATCGCTTCTTTCTTTGATAGGAAGGTTCCATTATAAGATTATTATTTTCTTCTATTGCGTCCAATTGTCGTCCGACGCTCGCTATCATTGATAGGCACTGTTGTTCAAATTCCATAAACTTGGGACATAATCCTTTAGCTTTTTCCAGTATTGCGGGAGCTTGCCGTGAAACCTCCAAATAGGCTTGTAAATGAAGTAGAATAGGAAGTCCTAGCTTGATGATGTTACTTCCACTTTTCCAATCTTTTCCAGAAATATTGATGATTCGTTTTCTAGCTCCCTTATATGTATTTTTTGAGCTATTTTGATTGGAAATAATGACTCCAGTTGTCACGTGGAACATTATTAATAGGCTTAAAATGGTTGCTGCAGTCATGTTACTCCGTGCGCTTCTGTATAGCGTCTTTTGCTCTTCCTCTTGTGTTGGTAACGGACAAATTTTGTTAATCGACCGTTTTATCTCGCCGTTATTTGTTTTAATTATGACAACTCTGGCTTTATTGCCTTCTCCTTTGGCGGTTTTAATGATTTTTCCCATTGGCCATTTTCCGGGAGGTGTATTTTCCTGTTTGATCAGTACCACTTGACCCTCCTTAAGGTTTTCTTTGTCGCTTTGCCATTTTGTTCTTTTTTGCAGCGACACCAAATAGTCTTCTTTCCATTTTTTCCAAAATTCTGCAGTCATTCGCTGAATGTATCTCCATCTGTCTAGCGATCCTATCTGCCCATGCACGTCCATATTTTCTGGTGCACTTATAAGTGGCCCACCCACTAGGAAATGTCCAGCGGTGAGTACATCGTCCGTCTCGCTCTAATTTCCCATTGAGATTAAAGGCCGTGAGTTCAGCACTGCATCTATACGACATAGAAGCGTAGAGAACTCCTCATAGGTGTGGCTATTGTTTCCAAGTATACGCTTTAAATGATATTTCATGGATTTCATGCCAGCTTCCCACAATGTGCCTGGGGCTCCCCGGGGGAATAAAATGCCAGGTCATGCCATCTTTTGCAAAATTGGTGCTAATTTTGTATTGCTCAAAATAGCAGCTTCTAAAATCAACATTTAGTTTCCTTGCTGCTCCAACGAAATTTGTTCCATTATCGGAGTACAGGTGTTTGCTTTTGCCCCGTCTCGCAAAAAATCGATGTAGAGTTTCCAGAAATTTATCCGTGGTCATGTCGCTGACCAGTTCCAAATGGATTGCTTTTGTAGCCATACAAATGAAGATGCAGACGTATCCCTTATAAGCTTTTTGCCCTCGTCCTTTTGAGCATCTAACTTGGAATGGTCCCGCATAGTCTATGCCCGTTGCATAAAATGGAAACTCTCCGATCACTCTATAAGTGGGCAGGTGACACATGCTCGAAAATGTTTTCTTATCAGGTTGCGACAACCAAATATCCAGTATTCCCGTTGTATGAAGTTTTTTCATTAACTTGATTATAGGGTCAGTTTGTGGGCCTTATCGATCTGTAGCCAAGCCAAATGGGATTCTCCTATGATGATGGGATGTTTTATTCTGAATGGTAAGGCGGAGTTTTGTAGTCGACCTCCAACTCTCATAATTCCTTCATCGTCCAGAAACGGATAGAGTGGTGGTAGCTTGTTTTTAGCCTCCAATCGTTTTTTGTCCTGCAGTTGATGAATCTCTTTTCCGAAGTCTAGTTGCTGCTGAAGCTTTACAATTGTTGATTTTGCCTTCCCAAGTTGATGTCTGTGGACATGTTTGCGTGATTTTTGCCCGAAGCTTTGCTATAAATCGTAAAATATTAACGATTACGCTTTCCAATTTCGACAAACTCGAATATTTAGACAACAATTTTGTCAGTGGATCGTCTTCATTCAACGTTGCTGCCACTATCAAGATCTCCTCTTCTTTTTGTACTGGCCACTCACTGGCTGGCTGAGTTAGCCACTGTGGCCCATGCCACCATGTCGAATGATGTTCCAGTTTTTTTGGTGTGATTCCTCTTGAAGCGACGTCTGCTGGATTCTCTTCTGACTTCACGTAGTTCCATTTTACTGATGGTAGACGGCTCGTAATGTCATCCACCCTGGTTTTCACAAATTTGTCCTTACTGCGCTTATTTGTGATCCATGCAATTGTAATTTGCGAGTCGCTCCATGCGTTGATTTGACCTCGGCAATTCATGGTGGATGAGATTCGAAACAATAGTTTTGCCAGAAGTTGAGCTGCACATAGCTCTAACTTGGGGATGGTTTTCTTGTTTTTTAATGGATTTACCTTGCTTCTTGAAGCAAGCCAGGTGACTTGGTTACCTATTTTTGCGTAAACTAGGTCAGCATATGCTCTCTCTGAGACGTCACAAAATCCATGAAGCTCAATGGCCGTGAGACCCTTGCTTCCAATCCACCGCGGCATCCGTATGCTTGTTAAGGCTGGCAGTTCATTTGCAAAGTTGCGCCAATGTCTGCCAAGCCCTTTTCCAGTTCTGCATCCCACTTGAAGGACATTTTCCATAGTTCCTGCATGAAACATTTTCCTTGTAATGATACCGGAGTTAGCTATCCTAATGGGTCAAATATCCTTGCTAGTTGAGAAAGTACCGAACGCTTTGAAATATGACCCAAGTGCGGCACTTTTACGCTGAATGTAAATTCGTCTCTGGCTGGGTCCCAAAGCAATCCCAATGTTTTTATTGTCTCGTCCTTTGTTATTGCAATTTTTTCCAACTTATTTGTGTTTGTTATGGATGCAATTATCTTCTTATCGTTGGAGACCCATTTGATAGATGCATTCCTCCTTTGTTCAAGACAGCTCTTATTTTCTGTTGGATCGCAGTGCAGTCTTCTATCGTGTTGGCTCCAGTCATTAAATCATCCATGTAGAAATCGTTTTTTAAAATGTGCGTTAGCTTTTCATCATCTTTGAAGTACAAGTCCGCTAGATGATGCAATGAACGCACTGCTGGATATGGTGCGGCCGATGTCCGGTCGTCAATTTAAACTCTTTGATTGACTCCTTCTGATTTTCTCTCAAAGTATATATTGATACTCGTGATCACTTGGCGTTATGTTGATTTGACGATACATTTTTCTCCACATCTGCTGTCATCACATATCGCCACATGCGCCAGCTGGATAGAATGTCAAAAATGTCCCTTTGAATTTTGGGACCGATTGACATTGCGTCGTTCAGGCTACGACCATTCATGTGGTTAGGCTGTCTTTATTACCGCCTGGGTTTATTTCAAGTGGCACACTGTGTTTTTCCAGTTCCACGCCGTTTGAAACTATTCCCTGTATTTCCACTTTCTCCTTGTTTTTCTTCAGCCTTAGAAGATGCGCTGCTTCTTCTGATATCAGGTGCGCTGCGATTCTAATAAGGTATTGTGGTGCTTGTTACATTGCTGGCATCTCCAGTCCTTTCTGCATTCCGCCATAGCATGAGTCCCCAAGTAACGGAAGCATAAATGTTGCATTTTTGCAAACTCATTTCGTTTGTTTAAATTGGCTGCTTTAAATTTTTTGACATCTGTTTATGTCGTGCCCACTTATCGCACAAGAACGGCAAGTTTACTGTTGACGGTGCGTTGTCTCTTTAACAACGTTTTTCTGTACAGAGTACACCGGATGGTATAGCTGATTGATGAACTCCTGTACGTCCTCCAGAGATTGGATCCCTCTGTTTTTCGTTTTAACATGTTGCTCGTACTGCTGCAGAGCTTCTATTCGAAATCGTCGAAATATCGATTTGGGCGAATATAACAGCCGGTCAGCGAAAATCTTTCTATTATTTTCGTAGCGCTTGCACATCAGATTCCATGCCTTTTGGTAGTTCGCTGCTGAGCCAATCAGTAAATGGCTTACCATTGTGGATGCTTCTCCCTTTCAGTCGTGATCTTAAGTGATACAGCTTTATTGTGTCGCTGATGTCTTCTCGATCATGTATTATTTCGGTGAATAGGCCAAAAGACTTGGCCATTCCTAGGCATTACCATTAAAATGAGGTATGTCAACCTTTGGAACTTCTTGCCTGGGATACTCCTGTGTCGATGTACTCGTAGATGGTAGATTCGACAATTCTATATCGATGTCCCCTTTCAAGCATTCCGCCTTGAACATTAGCTCATCGATGTCATCTGAACATGTCCATGATTTGTCTTCCATTTCCAACGTCTTCATAATTTTCTCAATCGTCCCCATACGGACGTCCAGCATATACTTAATTTTTTGCAGCTCCTTTACTGCTGGATTAGCCAACCATTCTTGGGCGATTTCCATTTCTTCCCGTAGACCGGCTACGCGCATCTCTAATTTCTCCAAAATAGGGTTTTTTGGCCTCGCCGAACGATCAGTTTGATAAGCCTCCACATTGGATGACTTAAACATTTCCTCCTCCATAGCTTTCTGCGAAGTTGAGGGTTCCGTTGTAGTTAAAACAATCTTCTCCTTAGCTTTCACTTGCGTCTCCTTACTTCTGTATAATGTGACTTCAGCCATAGTTGACTCGAATATTTTCTTATTGAAATATTCGTGGTCGATCCGTCCGATGTTCACTAGCTTCGAGTTATTTGACCGAAACTGTCGCTTGTAAGACCACAGTGTAATTTCATCTCTCGTTATCTTTTGGGATATTCTAAGAATAGCGTGACCCGGCCTCAGGTACCTTGAGTGTGCTGCATGAGCCCGCTACTTGATACCCAGAGCAACACATGTTCATACTTGAACAATCGCGTTTCGATCGCGACGACAAAATTTTCAAAACTTTTTCCAAGTCCCGACAGCAACAAAATTGTGAAAATGTCTTCAGAAATTTCCATATCAATTTCCTTTCCTTCCTTTCCACTATATCAGAGAACTCATTTAAGCAGTTTTGCACAGTCGAATTCTCTGACAAGCTTAACCGAAGCAATTTTCGAAACTACGTAATTTTTCTGGCAGGTGCACGCGGCTGATACACACCGGCGAGCTTATCCCAAGCTTCTTTTGCCGAAACACAGTTCTTAATGAAACTTATCTGTGACGCTTTTGACCCAGCAGTATACTTGCTAATGCCTTTTCGTCACGCGTATCAAGCTCAGCTTTTTCAGCCGAAGTTTCACTCTCCGATTTCACAATTCTTCCGCTAACAATTGGTATGATATAAGTCATTATGCACCAGCACACTTTTCATATGCACCGACCACACCGCATAATTTTCGCCGTCCAACTTTTCGATGGCATATAATCCATGTCCACTCATGTTTATTATATTATTCTTTTAGCACACAGCAATTCAAAATAACAAACACTACTCTTCATGGCCCTGGGCCCATAACCTTTTGTAAATGGCGAAAAATTAAGAGTTAAGCGGAGTTTCTGATTATGGATTATCTTTATTATGCGCGAGTGCGTCTTTACTTGTTGAAGAATTGAGAGCAACTTTTGAACTTAGGAAAATACAACGCAGAAAGAAAGAAAGACAATTGATGTGTGACCAGAGCTTCGATACTAATCGATATAGCGATACTTAAGTATTAATCGTTGCTGCGATATTCAAACATATTTCAACAAACAAATTTGATTTTTATGCAGTGGGTTCCAACATAACAATGAAGTGAACAACATCCCTAATCTTATGAAGGCTCTCCATGATTCACTATCAAATTCAATTTTATTTCCGTATTGATTTAAAATTAATATGCATTACTTATCGGATTTTCTAATCTTAAAAATGACACTTTATGCTCTCAATCTTGGGATTATCAATTATTGCATCAGGCATCAAGAACTCAAACTGCTCAAGCGTTAACTGGATATATTCCATAAACGTCAGTAATTGAACCCATTCCTTTTTTTCCAAATCCAATGAAATTACGTTTATGCTGCTGCATCCAAACCATTGGTGTAAATCGTCTCGTTGTTAAAAATTAACAACATACTCGAAACCAAAAATGATTTCATGATCTTGAAGTTTTCAAGAATTTCTAGATTTTCTTAGCTGAAGTGTGTCCATATCGATTGAAAAGTTGTCTCAAACTAACTGGGAAATGAATTGTGAACGCTATTTAAGGTGAAGAGTCTTGATCATGCTTGTTAGTACATGATAAACATGACACGCAAAATGATTAAAATAGACAGAAGCACGTTTGTTCTTCTTGACTTTCAGTATAAACTTTGGAAGCGAGCGACAAATTTTTGTAAAGGAATTGGCCTTCAAGCAAGCCGGATCAATCCTTCCGAATTTCTTTCACTTCAAGCATCCCTATGATTTAAAAGAGCTGGATCAAATAACAAGTAAATATTTAACTACAAAAATACATAAGAAAATAACAAACCAAAGTGGTCCAAACAATGTATTTAAACTCTTTGTAATCTTAGAAAACTCTAATTTTGAAATATATGGAAATTAAAATTTGATTGTACCATTATGTTTATTTCCCTTTATTTGGGATGGGACCCACAATCGGAGAAAACATTTAATTTCATCGCATCTAATCGTGGACATCCAAAGTCTTCTTCTTTAGAAACTTTTCAAGAAACTTTTTCTTTGTATCCCCCTTCGTGATTACTCTCATATCATTGAGAAGCTCACGAAGAAAGTTTTCTGACTTCTGGAAAGCTATAATTTCCATCATTCCAACAGAGATTGTCCTGATTTCTAGTTAACCATATTACCGTTCAACGGGCCTTCATCGTTGGTCTAAGAAAATCATATGGTGGTCTTATAAGGTAATGAATAACCATTCCTAAAAACAAGAGCAATTTCTTTTATTATAGAAAAATGATATAAAAAAAAATGATGACAATGCGCTGAACTAATCCTGTTAATGGTGAATACTAAACTAACCGATCATGCATAAGCAGACAATATACTTTAGTGTTTCTCACACTTGCACTCTCCAACTCGATGGAAACTCTGATATCGATCAGTCCTGTTCAAACAGACTCATTCTGATAGGTGCTTTTTCCTTAAATTACTTAGGTGTTAACAACGGTTCAGACTGCTTCATATAGTAACTTGCTTGGAAATTTGCATACATATCATACAAAGTTGCAAATCGTTCACGATTGACATTTATATTCATATCCTCATAGGGATATGTTTCAGAGTTCAAGTACACTTTCAAGTTTCGCAATTGATTTTGAATCAATTTATTATCCAGTATATGGGCTATTATAAGTTGGCTGGAAGTTTTACATTCCACACATAATGAATACCTTCTGCTAGTGTTGGATTGAGATAACAATCCCAACTGCGGAATGCTAGTGGTAGTGACCCTCCATTTTTTGTTATTTTTAACATTAGTAATTTCTTCTCATCACTGAGAGTAATATGTGGTACTTTCCATATTAGTTATATTTAATTTATACTCAATACTTCCAATTTTACTATGATATATATCACCCATGTTATTAGTTATGAGTAGTATTAATTCATGTTTACAATTTAATAAGACTTTGTTATGGTCTTCACAAAACCCAAGTAGGTATATAATAGGAATAGAGAAATTAAAATATCCATATTTTGCCACTAGTTTTTCGTTTCCATTAAACCAACCAGAATTCTCAAGCATTCGACTTTCAGGTTTATTCTAAGAAATATAGTTTTTTTAATGTGGTCGAAGTGTTAACAAATCCAGTTCGATCAATTTCAATTCCATTCAACGCGTATCAAATCTCATCAAAAAGGTAACTGATTCAATTATTTTTTCGGTTTACCACCTCCAGTAGACGCATTCTTAGCCAAAGATATCAAGCCCTCAATATTAATAAAACTCTCGCCCGGTAGCACATATAAGTCCTGATTCTGGATTGTGATTCTTACTTCATCATTACTCTTCAATGATTGTAGATAGGGAGAGTAGCTATGATATTCTTTTTTGATCATACTCTCATCCGAATAAGGTTTCTCTCGAACAGTTAATAAATTAGTCATTGTTCTCTAATTTTGAAACCCAATGACCTTAACAACAATTTTTCCTCTGTTGTGAGTGTTGTCCTTAACGACCTTCTTTCTTCTGCAGTATAACTCAAAGTGTTTGATAATGGAGGATAGCATACATTTAAAATAATCATTTTGATATCCTAAATGTAGGCGAAGTGTAACACTCTCATTACGAAAATTAACCAAATTTCCGTCTTGATCAACAATCGGTTTTTTTAACGACTGTATCTCTCTCGTGTTCACTGCGAAATAAATAAGATTGTGAGGCTTCTCACTCATTTTATAGCCTGGGGGGACATTTAAAGCAAACTCATGCAATACATGACTTGATTCTGCATTAACATATGATCCGCTTACAGTATTACATTCTATTCGAATTGTATTTACGTTCAAAATATCAACAGGCTGGTCTGAGATGTGTATAGAATTCGGTGTTAGTACTTTTTATTAAACCCGAATAATTGACCAATAGTATTCCTTTTGTTAAAATATATAGGGTGTTCCTTAGTTGAAATCATCACTTGAAGCGTATTATTGTTACTTTCGATGAGAGGGTGTTTTATTTTATTTGGTTCTTTTTCCTCCATTTTCTCAATAATAATATCGATGAGTGCACACTCATAATTTCCCTTCAATTCAATGGTTGGATGATAGTTGCCATTAAAATTGAGCTGGTGCCCGTTAATGTAAGAGTTGTTATTTCGATCGATTATTGCTAAGTGAACTAATAACGAGATTTGATCATATTATATTTCAAATTCTAATAAAGTCAGCAAATCCCCGTCAATAGCGTCCATTTTCTAGAGGATCATCTTTACTTATAAGTACAAAACCATATTTTTCCTTCCAATAAAATTGATATATATTCTTAAATTCTTCAAATTTCATATCTACGCCAACATGATCTTGATACACATGTTACATATTTAGTTCATCCTGCTTGAACATTATTATTTCATTTTCATTTTCTTTCATTTTCTGAAAATAGAAAACATCCCATCCCTTTTATTGGGTTCTCGAGTGTTTTCAAGTATTCATATTTTGGTTGATGTAAAGACTTTGAATATAAATAAATATTTTCAAATTTCACTCCATTTGGGCATTCAATCAAACTGATCATTACATTTGTTTTCCCACAATTAGAAGGTCCAACAATTAAGGGGCTAAATTAAAATGAGTAATAATCTGCTATGTCTAACTTGTTTGTCTTCTCCATTTTTAAAATCGATATTCCTCACTTCTATGTTCGTTTTTTTTTATTTATCTCATATCATACACTTCTCTTAGCAGATCGTTAATCTCTTGCAAGTCTTTGAACAATAAACATCAATTAAAATGGTAGTGCGCTTTTATAAATCAGCTAGTAGCAAATCACAGCTCTATCGAGGTAGAGGTCTTATCAATAAAACTCAACTCCCTCCCAATTGAACTACATATACCAGGTTATCAGTTCTGTGGTCCAGGAACTAAGCTAGAAAGTCGTTTGGAAAGAGGCGAAAAGGGAAAAATCCTTTAGATGCTGCTTGTAGGGAGCACGACTTAGCATATGCTAATCATAAAGATTTGAGAAATCGGCATCTGGCTGATTCAAATTTGGCTGAAAGGGGGGGGGAGTACTCTTGGGGAAAAAGAAGACCGCAGCCTATTTTGTAACTGTTTGTGTATATTTGAAGGGAAGCAGTCAGCACATAATCTGACTACTAAAAGGCATCGCAACTAGCACTTGTAACTAGTTGGACTTACGAAGAGGAAGGTCCTTGGTTGCGCATAGTGAATGCGATGGTAGAAATGAATGAGTAGACTTTTATGTGCTAAGACTTTAAAAGACAGTGTCTCTATTGAAGAAAAATTCATGGTTTATATACAGAATTTTGGAAGATAATGTTTGATAATGTTAGGACTAGTTATGCTATTTGCGGGTTGACCTAAACAATCAATAGTTATCTATGCGTGCACAGATGCCATGTCTTAAAATTATCTTATTTACGATGGAGCCTGTGCTACTATCTGCTGATTGAGGCCGCTCGATAGATGGTGTGAACATATTTCTAACCCATGGATTGGGTGTCTTTTATTTGCTGTGTATCGGCGCTATCTGCAGCGTACAACTGTCTTATGATTTACAAAAATCTTATCAGTAACCAACATAATGAAAGCAAAGAAAAAATTTGGCATTGGACTCGAACAAAGAGAATATAAAAAGCCATGTGAGAAAAAAAAAAAATTCATGCATGCCGTAAGAGTGGCTACCAGAGTATTGAAGAAGGATAAGCCTTATGATATTCGATCTGCGATAAAAATCGCTAAAAAGCAATAAACACTTTTGGGCGAAGGAAAAATTAAGTAATAATTTCCCTCGAGTTATTAGTGTTCCGAAAGTTGGTGGCTTCTTGTCGCTTATACCCATTATAACAGCACTCGGAATTAGGTGGACTTGCCTCTGGCAGTGCAGCTAAAGCAAAGAGTATTAACTAAAAATGCAAAGAAAGAATTGGAAGATAATAAACGACATAACAGAAAAATGGAAGCCATTGCTTTAGGCAATGGGCACTATCTAAGATCATATCAAAAGGGATATGGTATATCAACTGACTTTCCAAAAAACTTTTAATTTAGCTACCTAATAAGCCGCTACCTAATAAGCATAGACATTGTGAGTTTTGCTCACAAACATATCCCCTTTTTCCGAGGTGTATTTATGAGAGACTCATTACCAAAACGAGTACGGAAAAGATAATGGGGTATTGTTAACTTGGACATTTCAACTGGAGCTGGAATGCTTTGGGTAGCTTACTACAAATCAGATAAGCAAATCAGATATTTTTATAGTTATGGAATTTTACCACCACCTTTAGAGCTTATTAGATATTTAGGAGAGAATATTAAATACAATTATAACCAAGTTCAACGATTCTTTTCTTTTAACTGTGGACACTTATGTTCAAGATTTCTATTACTGCAGCATAAACCTGCTGATTTAAATTAACTTATTCGTAACGTATTAAGCTTTAAAATAAATAAATTAATGAATAAAAATCAGATTACATTTTATTTCATTTTAGCATATAAAAATGATACATAGTTATACCATCTTTAGTTTGATTAGAGTGTGTGTATTGTTTACATCGGAAACCATATGAAAACCGCATTAAACTGTATTAAAACCACATAAAAACCATGATTAAGTAAATGATAAACTGCATCAAACCGCTTGAAAACCATATGTAAAGGTGTTATTCGGTTTAGATCTGTTGGTTTGTTAATTAAAAATGAATGAGCATATAATGAAAGAATTGACAAAAACAAGAAACGCACTAAAAAAAAATTTCAAAGCATTAAGCATATGAATATCAATTAGAGGAAACGTTTAATACAATAACCCAACCTCTTCAGAAAATTGTTAGTGGGAATATAATAGCAAATCAGTTGATGAAAGTAAAAAAAAAGAAGAGGACGGACAAGTAAATAGTAGGAATGAAATTAAAAGTGATGAAAACTTTAGTAGTATAGATGAATATTATGATGCACTGGAAAAGGGAATATCTGAGCTTCAAACAGAAGATTTATCGTTAGCACCAAGCGAAGAGAGTGATAATAAACCTTATACAATTAGTAATGAAGACTATAATCAAACGAATGAAATAACTCATGAGATCTTTAATCTTAGTTTAAATGATTTAGAACGTCAAAAAAAGCTCCATAGATCATTTGGACTAAAAAAAGTGGACAAATTATTTTGGGGAGTTTTAAAATATATATTTACCGCAAGAAAATTGAGCTGGAATCTGGTGAAAAGTGGAATCTTTCTCCTGGATTGTACTCTTTATTTACTTGAAAGATCCTAAAGATTATGATGAAACGGATTTGGATGTATATCAGAAAATCTTATCAAAAACCAATGCCCATAGAGAAAATCATCCACCTGATGGCCCGCTTAAGGGAAATCGTTTAAAAAGTACACTCAAATAATAAAAAAACTTTTCTCAAAAAATGATAATCCAAGTGCAATGTCTACACCTCTAAATATGAAATCCATGCATAAGGGTGGAAGTTGTATGACACTCAGTCAACTAATCCAAATTATGTATTTTGGGATGATCCAAACGAATTTTAATTAGCAAATAGAGTCATTAAGAAGTTTATTTAGCAGTGAAAATCAAAATATAAATTAAATTTCGAGTCGTTAAGATTCGATAATAAAATATATAAAAAAATGTGTCTTGTGTGTGCTATGAGTTATAATCTATAGGACCGTTAACAAGTTCGGACATTCCTCAAATAAAGAGTAAAGAAATTTCCACTTGGTGGAAGTCTATGTGGAAAATAGTCAAATCAATGGTAATACAAACTGTTTAAAAATGTTCTGCAAACAGCACTTTTCAAAAGGAAGCAGGGCTTGTTCTCGTTTATAAAATAAATAAAATATAAAAAAAATTAAGGTAAAGCTAAGTATGAGGAAAAATAATTAAAAATATTATTATGAGTAGGAGGAATTTAATAGAGGAATTACATGCACCAGCTCGTAAAAATTTTAACGCCGAAGAGTTATTATGAAGGGAATCGATGATCATTGACAACCAGACTTAGTAGAAATGCGACAGTACTCATCATCGAATAAAGGATATAAATTTATATTGTCAGTTATTGATACGTTTTCGAAATATGCAATGGGGACGTTGAAAACAAAATCTGCGAAAGAAGCGTAACGCGTATTCTCGGGTATTCTTAAGGAGAATCGAATTCCAAAGACTTTACAGACCGATGATGGAAAAGAATTTTTTAATACAGACTTTAAGAGTTTGTGTAGAAAACATTACATCAATCATTACTCAACTTTTTGTGGTCTTAAGGCGTCAATTGTTGAGCGTTTTAATAGAACGCTTAAGGAGATGATGTGGTGAGAGTTTAGTTATAATGGAACATATTGTTGGATTACAATTTATAAACAATTGATAAATGAGTACAATCGAAAACATCATAGAAAAATTCAAATGAGACCTGTTGATGTAAATTCATTAAATGAGACCAATTTAGAGATTATGTGCGTATTAGCAAGCATAAACATACATTTGAAAAGGGGTATACACCGAACTGGACTACTGAAATTTTTAAAATAAATCAAATACAAAATACCAATCCAATTAAATACATACTGGAAGACTATCAAGGTGCAATTCTGAAAGGAAGTTTCTATAATGAAGAGTTGAGGAAAACAAAATTTCCAAACACGTACTTAATTAAAAAGATAATAAAGCGTCGAAATGATAGAGTTCAAGTTAAATGGCTTGGGTTCTCAAATGATCAGAACTCAATAAAGTTCTATAAAAAAAAAAATTTAAAAAAAGTACTTAAAAATTTACGTGTGTGTACTATTAATAGATTAAAATTTCATGAAAAGTATTGATTTGTGGTGAACCTGCCAGATATTTCCCTTA
Source organism: Drosophila murphyi (assembly GCA_018904325.1). NCBI lineage: Eukaryota > Metazoa > Arthropoda > Insecta > Diptera > Drosophilidae > Drosophila > Drosophila murphyi. The sequence continues at coordinate 91,875 of JAEIFX010000879.1, read as the reverse complement.
AACGTTTCGGATATGTGCATTAAGGTTTTCGGTACTCAGTATAAGGAATTTCGGATATAAAAGAGCGTCTTGAATACAAGTATCTCATACAAAAAGATGTCGACGAACATTGAAGAGCTGTTCAACTTTATGGACGACGATGAGAATTCAATGGATTTTCATTTGGGACAGCTGATGCCCTGGCCAATTCCAAATAAAGAAACAAATAAGGAAGTGAATCCTCAATTGGCACCAGAGCTGAGTCCATCGGAATGGATTGAGATCCTAGAAATTTCTCCCAGAGAGAAACGGAAAATTGAGGAGGATGGAGACGCCTCGTTCCACAAGAAGCAAAAGGTTGAAGACTCGGAAACCATCATCGATATAACCGAGGTGGGGCAAACACTGGAGCCCACCTTCGCTGAACTTCTTGCCGAGGAGCCTATTATTGAGGAATGGGAGATAAGAAATTTTTTTTATGCTGATGATGAACTAGAAAATTCATCAGAATATTTAAACTTTATTGAAAATATTTAAGACAACAAATCAACAGGCATACGAGTCGGTATAATGACCGGTTGCACAACCACGTCAACCCTTTGGCCTGCACACTTGGGTCAAATACAACGCGCAGGCGGTTGAAGCGCCTCCACACCAGCGACCTATGGACTGTTGGGCGATAAATTAATGTGCTACACATGTAATATTTAATGTTATTTATTATCTGCCAAAAACAGTTCTATGTTTATGTTATAGATTTTAATTCACTGCCATTTTTTCTTTCATACCTTTACAATTCAATGTTTTATAGCCTTTCAATAGGTTGATTAATGTTTAAATAAATTGCTACATAAAAATAAAATAAAAAAATATTAAAAATAAAATCAGTTAGGCACTCACCCCTTAGATTGATGTCACTGCTGCCCCATATAATATATTGCGCATTGGCATCGCATCCAATGAGTAACGGCAACTTCTCCCTCCTGCAATACTCCACCACTCCCTTAGCTCGGTGGATGGCTGCTTTAGCTCGGTGGATGTTTACCTGAGCTACCCCTGTGTTGATGCCCTTTGACATCTACTTCTGGGGAGGCTCCAGCTGACACGGTGAATGGGGCCAGGAGGTGTCCCCGTCGCCACTGCTCGTCATAGCGACGTCAGCTGTAGCTGCATTCTGCAGCTCCTCCTCTAGCTCCTACGAGGACGTGGGGATATCATCGTCCCCCTGCATCTCCTCCTGGCAGAGCGTCACATCTGCCAGTTCTTCGTCGTCCGCGAGACCCTCCGACGGGTCGGTGGGCTGCGCAGTCGGACTGCCCTGCTCCGAGGCAGGAGTATCCGATGTGGTGATGTTGCCCACTAAGACATCCTTTTCTCCAGTCTTCTTCTTCTTCAGTCCACTTACGGGGATGGTCCCGTAACGGACGAAGACCTGGTGCTCATCTATCCCGATCACCAGGAGGGTTCCTCCACCCGTTATGTCGTCCCATACCTTGCACTCAAGGGGCACGCCCTTCCACGATTGTAGCCTCGAAGTTGCGGTCCTCAGCCAATCTTCTGAGGGTTCATCGGAGCATTCAATTACCAGGGATCCAACACGGATCCAACCCGGATCCAACACGGAAGTGAATGCCCGCGAATGAGACCGCGACATCTCCACCAGACGCAATCACTTCGTCAATGATGGGCTCTTCCAACACAGATAAATCTCCGTGACTGAGCATTACCCGTGGGAATTCCACGGGCAACACGGCCATCTTTACCTTCTTTGCCATGTCTGCATAGGACAGGCGAGGCTCGGTGAGTGTCGGCGAGCTGGGGTTCGTGGCCGCTGCACGCGATGTGCTTGGGCGCAGGTCCAGATTTCCTGCCCCATTCTCGTTCGAGAGCCGCCGAGCCGTCGGCAGCGCCCACAACCTCCGGGCACATCCTCTTGGGGGTGGCCACCGGAGGTGTGCGATTGCTGCTACGTCTTTTCGGGGCTGTCGCAGGTGCTGCACCCTCCTCCCTGGGCTCTTTGGCCATTTTCAGGGCTTCATCAGGGCTAAGTCCCTGCTGGAGATACGGCAGGTTCTCCGGTTCAGGTCATCCAGCCCACCGGGATGACCCCTCGGTGGCAGGAACTATTCCATCCTCTTAGGGCACTGTGCGCCCCGCCTCGCAGCGTTCGTTGCTGGGCGCGGTGGTCGGGGTGGTCCGACCATCACTTTCCGCGGCCTCAAAGCCGGAGTTTGTTGAGCATGCGGCACTCTCCTGCTTGGTGCTGGAGCAGCACGGTGTGGATGTTGGTCTACCAAACGATAGGGTTTTTCCCGTCTAGGGCTCGACCCTCTAAGTATCTTGCGACATACTCCGTAAGGAGATCCTGGGGTTTTTTTGTGTTTCTTGAATTCTTCATTAATTCCCATGTGCTGCGGAGAAATGTGTGTCCGCCCAGGCAGAGATCCGCATTACCCGGGTAAGGCTAAATTAGAACAGGTGGTCGCCATTTGCCTGAGCTCACCGTTAAAGACTGGGCTAGTTTTTGATACGGGCCCCCCCGCCAGGCTGACTCTCGGCACGGTTCGAATGACGCCTTAGTCCGGCCCGGAGTGAGATGAGGGGATAGGATGTGCTTATTTACGAGGAATGTCGTATTATTCGCAGCTAACCTACCCGAGGGGGAGGCCGTTCGCTATCCGCAACCCACGACCCGCCTTGTGGCCTCAGCTCAGCCCCATCCGAAACATCCCACAAGTTCTTAGACCAGGGCATATGCGTATACAAATTATGAATATTTGATCTAAACATCAACGTGCTATCACAAAATCTCTTTTTTTTCAAATAGACATTGCTTATAGCTATTTATAGTTAACTTATCTAACGCATACTTTTTTACTCCTTTGGATTTTGTTATACAGCCACCCCCTCAAAAGACAATGAATACATTTTAGCTATAAGACCCACAAACTCCAACATTATTTTCCCACTGTTTTCATCCTTCATCATTCCTAAAACTTTCTTATTGCACCTTTTCATCCCATATGTTTTTGAAAGTCTATAATTTTAAGCCAGGGAGACTGTTTAAACTCCAAAATTTTATGTTTTTTTTTTGTCCATATTTAACCATTTCTTAGGCGTTGTTGAATGTTTCTATTATGAATGGGATACTTTATTTTCGACCCAAGGTCGGTAAAAAGTTTATAAATTTTGGCCACCGGATTAGGCTTCTGGTTGGACGGACAAAAAGGTAGATAACTATGGTATTCGTGAAGAGAGTCTGGATACAAAAGATCTACCTTGAGAATGTATCCAGACTCTGAATTATCTTTGACAGATGAAATATCAAATGCATTTAATTCTGCATCATTCATCAATATAAAACCAGAATATGGGAGATGTTGAGACATTGCCCATCCATATAAATTATTGGCGTCTAAATACATCAGGTATTCTGAAGGCTTAGTGCTATCATAACTCTCCATATACATATGATTGGCTTTTGAATAGCGCTTACAGCAGTGAACCAATCCGCCAAGAATACTATTTTGGATGAACCTATACATATTTATATCAGTTAATAATTCCAGTTCTATTTTTGTGGTCTTTAAAATTGCATCCAATGAGAGACCGGGTGTAGTATAATAGTGGGCGGGATCTAAAGAATATATTTTCTTGCAAATTGCACGAACATTTTCGAACACATCCGACAGTAAAATAACATGAGTCTTAAGATACAATTCCATGTAATCTTTAAGACTTTGACTTCCAAAAACTGACCAGACTTTTTGAGCGTGGGCATAATCCTCGAGCGAACATTCTGTATTGGTTAAACTGTTAAGGAATTTCTTGTTCCTCAACACTTTTGGTGTTTCAATAAAGCCTGAAACTTGGAGTGGAGTATATTTGTTAATAGTTATCTCCAGTCTTAAGATTTGAGACAACATCCAACCACTGTCCTTCTCTTGGAATTCATCCATTTTCACACAAATTATTGCTGAATGATCTTTGATGATCTCTCCAAGATCAGTAGATGCTGTTAAGACATCTGTACTGATGAGATTTAATTGTCATCAGCAATTCATCATCAGCGAATTTTGTATACTCTGCAAAGAGTTCAATATTTATTTTGCAGACTGTGTGAGTTATTAAAACATTTTGAATTAGTGGAAGCATTTCTTGAGCTGCTTCACTCAGAAACTCTATTGGTTCGAACAAATTTGTGTGATTATTCTCAAATGGGAATGTCAAAATCCGATCTTTGAACCCGCTCGAAATTAGTTTCACCTGACTATTTATAGGCGTAAAAACAAGCATATTGTGGGCATTGGAACGAAGATGAGCGCTCCACTTTGATGATGCAATTTGTATATTGCATGCATGTACTCCATTAGAGTTGATGTTGGAAGCGAAGGAGTTGCTGTTGTTGGTGGCGGTGGTGATGGTACTGATGTTGATGGTGACGGAGTTGATGATGGGGCTGGTGTTGGTGGTGATGGTGATGTTGGGATTGGTGATGATGTTGTTGTTGATGAAGGAGTTGGTAAGATTAGCGGGTATGCTTCTATTACCCATAAAGGTCAAGTGATCAAAATAATTTGGGTGGCACTGTCCTTGAGCCGAGCTATTCCGGGCGACATAGTTAGATCCTTTGACGGCGTTCATGGAGTAGTTCTTGTTGTTAAACATTTTTCTTTTTTTTAGTTGCTTTTCAAAACTTTGAAAGCACAAACAAGTTGACGAATGTAGAGTTCGAAAACTACTAAGGTTTTAGAAATCAGAATCTGTAATATTAGGTATAAAGCCCACAGGTGCACAAAGCAACGCAGGCTATTATTTCAAATTATTGTAAAATTAACATAAGGAGGGTCACTAAAAAAAAGTGACAAAAGAGAAGCGAGCATTACCTTCCACTGATCATGGCAGACACCCTCACAAATCAAATCATGTACATGCACAACAGTGCCGTAGGTGCTATCTGATCTTCCACTTGATTCTAGCACACAGGTTACAGGTTACACGTCTAGCACACAATATACTCCTTAAAAACACAATTACGTTTGCACACACAAGTGCTGCTGAGATATCCTCCACCTGCTGTCAACCCACAATAAAAAAGAGTCAGCGATAAATCTATACCCTTCGATCATAAGTGTCTCATACGTGATCCAAATACCACACATTTTACTAAAAAAAGGTTACACACCTGTCACTCACCCACCCAAAAGTAATAAATTAACTCCAATAACGAAGCAATTGATAATCAAAAAGCAATAACCCGCTTCCTGTCATAGAATCCCCAATTCCCCACTACTGTTACCTTTTCTTGTTATCACTTAATGACCGGCTTCCAGTGGTGTAGCAACAGCCATACACATTGCCACGCCCCAAACATGTAGCACGTTTTCCACGTACTGCCTGAGACTGATAATTATGTTGCCAATTTCTCCTTCGCGTTCTACTTCTATTCCTAAGAAGTGACTGAGCGGCTTTCTATCAACTACGTCAAACTCATTGGCGATTGACAGTTTGATGCTCAACAAGTCATCTTTGGTTGAGCTGAATCCACCTTCTTGAGCCCAATAATCTCCTTGATATGCCATTGAAAAACTAATCGCTTATTGATTGTTAAAGCGTTTGCTTAGAATGTCCAAAGCCGCACGATATTTGCACTTGGTATTTCTAGCGAACGTGCTGAGTCTAAAGCTAAACCCGATGTCTTTGTTAATAATTGAGTTAAACATGGATATGAAGTTTGCATATTCCGTGTAACCACCACAAACCGAGGGCAGCTTGAGGTCCGGTAAGCGCGGTCGATGAGATCGATCAATAGGCGTTGACCGCTCAGCTGCCGACTCAACATGCAGAAATGTTGACGATAAGGGACGCAATTTGCACATTTTAAGCTGCCTTTTAAACGAAATGCCACCTGGTACAAACAGTCTCTGAAAGTTTCTGCTTAACTTACTGCCTATTTCATCGTAGTTAAGACGTTCCAGACTGTCATGAGCAAGGTTAAATGTGGCTTCTGTTCTGTTCTGTTGTTGTGTTCATGCTTATGCTTAACGCACACACAAAATTGCACAAAGTACGAGTAAACCGACAGACCAAATGAAACGACAATGAACGGCTTCTTTGTATCGCACACGCACAGCTGTTCATGAAACGAAACAAGTTCACAAAATTTCGAAGCGAAGCAGAGACACACTAAACAGGTGGAGGATATCTCAGCAGCACTTGTGTGTGCGTACATGATTATGTTTTTAATGAGGATATTGTGTGCTAGGCGTGTAACCTGTAACCTGTGTGCTAGAATCAAGTGGAAGACCAGGTAGCAGCTGCCGCTCTGTTGTACATGTACATGATTTGATTTTTGAGGGTGGGTGCAATGATCAGTGGAAAGGTAATGCTCGCTTCTCTTTTCTCACTTTTTTGTCAATGTATAGAACTCATAGCTCACCTCACACCTGAATGTTATCCCACACAATAATTAAAGTATTATTAATGTAAACTGTTGTTAAGTACGTACTTCGCAAGTTCCTTTGCCACGTGCTGGTACCTTCTTTGTGTGTTCGGTTCTCTCCCTTTTTTCAGTGCACTCTGTTTGAGTGACCCTCTTTATGTTAATTTTACAATAATTTGAAATAATAGCCTGCGTTGCTTTGTGCACCTGCGGGGTGAATCTGATTCCTAAAACCTTAGTAATTTTCGAACTCTGCCATCGTCGTTTTGTTTGTTCTGTTGTTTGTGCTTTCAAAGTTTTAAAAAGAAACAAAAAAAAAAAAAAAAATTAAAATGTTTAACAACAAGAACAACTCCGTCAATGCCGTCAAGGAATTCAACTATGTTGCCCGGAATAACTCGGCTCAAGGACAGAGCCACCCAAATTATTTTGATCACTTGACCAATCTTACCAACTCCTTCATCAACAACAACATCATCACCAATCCTAACATCACCACCACCACCAACACCAGCCCCATCATCAACTCCGTCACCACCACCACCAACACCAGCTCCATCATCAACTCCGTCACCATCAACATCACTACCATCACCACCGCCACCAACAACAGCAACTCCTTCGCTTCCAATATCAACTCTAATGGAGTACATGCATGCAATATACAAATTGCATCATCAAATTGGAGCGCGCATCTTTTTCCAATTTGGATTTCCCACTACCGTTGGACCAAACCAAAATTTTTGAAGCTAAAAACCAAAATATAAGCATAAATGTTTTTGGTTTCGATAGGCAGTCAAATGCAATCAACGGATCATTGTATGTGACGGATATGGAAAAGAAAACCCACATAAGCCTTCTGTTGCTGGAGAGTGAGGAACGCGGACATTTCTTGTGAATAAAAAATTTGTCAAGGTAATATTTAAATAAATACTCTTTTTCAAAAAACAATATTTTTAAAACATATATATTTGTTTTTATATACTTCCAGACTCGTAAGACATTAACTTACATCACACGAGTCGCCATTGTACTTCTGCAAGGTGTGTCTGAATTTTTCAGATAATGAGGGGATGCATACAGAGCATCGTCAACAGTGTGGGAAGGTTGTGTCAACACTCCCATCGGAAGGAAAAACGTACCTTTTGTAAAACGAGTATATGCAGATTTTGAGTGTATACTCACCCCCTCAATTCACAACTGAGTGAGAATGTTGTAGCAACTTCTCAACATATCCCCTTAGCTTATTCTTACTATATAAAGTGCGCCTTTAACCCAACGTTAGATAAGCTTGTTTTAGAAACTGGGGTAGATGCAGGTATAAAATTCGTTAAGTCTCTTATCAGAGATGTAAACGATATTTAAACCTGTTACCTAAGCACCATAACACCAATAAATATGAATGCAGATGATGAGAATAGTTTTCAAAATGCACTTATTTGTCACATCTGTGATCGAGCTAGGGATCATTGCACCTCTTGTTCCTGTATTTTTCCACAACTTTACCAAATATAATTCTCATTTGTTCGTTAGAGAATTAAATAAAGTTGAAGGTGATATAAAAGTACTCCCCTTAATAAGAAGTTGTACATTTCACTATCAAAATATATTCATATTGCATCCCATGACAAAAATCTTGAGATTAGATTCTTAGATACATTCCGCTTCATGGCAACAAGTCTAGATGCACTTCGTCGCAATCTAGATATAGACAGTTTCAATAACGTTAAAGAATTTTTCACATTAGATGACGAATTTCATCTAATACGTAGGAAGGGGGTCTTTCCCTATATTGACTCAGAGAGCAGATTAGATGAGTCAGCTCTTCCCTCCATATATAAATTCTTTAACAGTTTAACCAATACAGAATGTTCGCTCGAGGATTATTCCCACGCTCAAAAGTCTGGTCAGTTATTGGAATTGTATATTAAGACTGATGTTCTTTTACTGTCGGATGTGTTCGAAAATGTTCGTGCAATTTGCAAGAAAATATATTCATTAGATCCCGCCCACTATTATACTACACCCGGTCTCTCATGGGATGCAATTTTAAAGACCACAAAAATAGAACTGGAATTATTAACTGATATAAATATGTATAGGTTCATCCAAAATGGTGTTCGTGGCGAATTGGTTCAGTGCTGTAGGCGCTATTCAAAAGCCAATCATATGTATATGGAGAGTTATGATAGCACTAAACCTTCAGAATGCCTGATGTATTTAGACGCCAATAATTTATATGGATGGGCAATGTCTCAATATCTCCCATATTCTGGGTTTAGATGGATGAATGATGCAAAATTGAATGCATTTGATATTTCATCGAGGTAGATCTTTTGTATCCAGACTCTCTTCACGATTACCATAATGATATACATAAACTTGTTGCCGAATTTAGGTCGAAAATAAAGTATCCCATTCAGTATAGAAAACTTCAACAAGAAATGGTTTAATATTGACAAAAATACATAAGATTTGGGAATTTAAACAGTCTCCCTGGCTTAAAAAGTATATAGACTTAAATACATATTACAGAACATTAGCAAAAATAAAATTGAAAAAGAATTTTTCAAATTGCTAAAGAATGCAGTCTATGGAATAACTATGGAAAACGTAGAGAAACGTAAAGATATCAAACTGGTCACATTGTGGGAAACCATAAATCGTAATAGATTGGGTGCTCGTGCCCTCATTGCAAAGGCCAATTTCCGTAGTTCAGCCAGCGATTCAAATGAATCGCCTTCATAACGTGTATGATAAGCCAATGTACTTAGGTTTGTCATGCTGGAATTGCGCTGGAAAAGGTCACCGATACCAAGAGTGTATGACAGAGCGTAGAGTATTTTGTTATGGCTGCTGTAAAGCAGATACTTACAAACCAAGTTGTAGAAACTGCAGTGCAAGCGTTTCAAAAAACTATCACGTACGTACACCCCGCAAACAGTTGGTCAACAAAGCGACCAAGACCGACTAACCTTGTCGCTTCCAGCCTCATGTCAATCCATTCAACCAGACTTTCCTTCCAGCAAGATTAGCGAAAATCCTCAACTGAACCCTCCACGAGGGTGCCGACCGGAAATATCATCACAGTGGTCCTGCAAGGTACCGATGCTAGCTAAGACTCGTGTTCCGAACCTTAGACATGAACTGTACCCATAGTCTTGTCGCTGGGAAAGGACCGAGTCATGGTTCGAGGTAAAGGGCCGGACTAAGGTGTTATGCGACCCGTGCCGATAGTCAGCCAGGCTGGGGGCCCTCAAATAGCCCAGTCCTCTACGGAGCATATCGGATACCTGGCGACCTCCGATATTAAATCAACCTTACCTGCACATCGCGGATCTCTGTGCAGGCGGACCTTTCTTTCTCCGCAGCTCGTGGGAATCAGAATGCATTCCATAAAAAAATCCCAAAAAGAGTCCGGTACTCTCCCAAAACCGGCAGGGAGCAATCCCATACATGCGGAGGCAGTGGCTCGTAAGCCTGGCCAGAGCGAAAATGTGACATAAAGTGGCGGAAAAGCCTGTTTGTCAAGCCAGTGGCGCGGGTGCAGCTGGTAAAAACCCCGACCCGTCCGACTTCGTGGCAGGAAGGCAAAGCACTTGTGCAGCCAACCTGCCAGCCGGAGCGGGTGCAAAAGGTGATTTGCCAACCACCAGCGCTGCGGCAAAAAGGTTCAGCTATGCCGACCGCAGAAATGCCGCAAGCATTCTAAAGCGGCAGAACGCGAACACAATGCCAAATCCACCAGCCGAATGGCAAAATAAGGTGGTATGGGCTAAAAAGGTGCTGCCAAACTTCAGTGAGGCCCCACCCCATAAAGAGCAGAGCCAGGCAAAACGGCAACGCTCGCAAGAAGCCCACGGACCCGTTGCAAAGCGGGCAAAGGTGCAACAGGGAAGGTCCTTTGCTGACATTGCCAAGGAAAAAATCCTGATAGGGATCCTTGACAAGGGAAACAAGGACGGCAGAATCCCGAGGAACCAGTGGAAGTGGGTGGAAGGAGCCCTTGCTGTCCAATGCCTAAATCTATTAAGCAAGGCGCCCGGGCCACCACCGATATGCAGAGATGCTGGGTGGTACCAGGGTAAACACGAAGGTCAGGACGCTCGCTCGGTAGAGCTTTACAAAGCTGCCGTAGCAGAGCTTGGTGAGGTCTACCCCGGGGCGAAGCTGTTCGCTGTCGATTGGAGCGAAGTCCCGAGTAGACCTCGTGCACGCATCTGGATCCCGGCCTCCTTAAAGGAACCGGACCAGGTGCTTACCCCATTGCAACTTTGCAACCCATCTCTTCCCACCCATGACTGGAGGGTGGTGAAGGTCGAGGCCACCGAGGGGCCAACGAATCAGGCCGTCCTGATCCTAAATAAGGAATCGCTGTCCCCCATAGAAGCCGCCAAGGGCGAGCTAAACTTCGGCTTCGGCTCCATTACCGTAAAGGTATATAAATCGGATGCGCCGGCCGGAGGAGACCCTGTTGTCTGTAGCAAGACGGCTGAACAGGGCCCTCTTGCGGAGATCGGAGCAACTGATGAGGAGCCGGAGCCAGGCTATACGTCGGACACTTCGACCCTGACTCGGGGCCTTGCGGCCTTGTGTCATGAGTTGGATGAGGACGATTTCACGCCGTCGGACGAGGACGACGACAGCAACAACACGGTGGTGAGGGTGGAATCTCCGGATATCCCTGAGACTACGGCAGATAAACCTTCACCACAGTAAAGCAGCATCCGCTGCTCTGGTGCTCCGCCTGGCTGGAGGCGGAGATGACATAATACTAGTCCAAGAACCTTGGGTGATTGAAGGAAAGGTTGCGGACAAAGGCTACAACTGTTAGTAGCTGGTACTGAAGGTAAAAAGCGCACCTGCATCCCCCGCGAAAAAATACCTAAACATTTTTCTGCTCCACAATTTTAGCAATGACGACAACACAGCGGTAAGCCTGGAGCTCCAGTCAGCTTCGGTAAGGCTACTGTCTGCCTATATGGCCTATGAGCGCCGGCCCGCCACCAGACGAGACAACGAGATTACTCGTCCAAGAGTGTGAGAAGCACAAAATTGACCTAATCATAGGCTGTGACGCCAATGATCACCACACTCAGTGGGGGAGTACGGGCACAAATCCGAGGGGTGAGTCACTCTTATCCTTCATTCTAAATACTAACCTTCTAGTATGTAACACGGGTAACGAACCCACCTTTATCATTAAAAATAGACGAGAGGTCATTGATCTGACCCTCATCTCGCAATCTCTGAGTGATCAGCTAATAGGTTGGAGAGTGTCTGATGACCACTCCTTCTCTGATCACAGATACATAGAATTTGAGCTTCTCGCGAGCCATCCAGAACCAGTTCACTTCACGAATCAGAAGAAGGCGAACTGGGAAATCTTCAAAATCAAACTTGACCGGATCCTTACGGAACACCCACCAAAAGGCCCGGACAATTTAGCTCATCTCTGCAATCTTACAGAGACTTTTACCATAGCATGCAATAAGGCTTTTAAGGCAGCGTGCCCCATCAGTAAGCCAATGCACAAGAAGAAACCACCATGGTGGACACCTCAACTAAATGTCCTTCGACAAAGTTGCAGGTCTCTCTTCAATGCAGCGAAAGCGCAAAACAACGCCCTGCAATGGTCAAAATACAAATCAAGTCTGGCTGAATATAAAGAAGCCACCAGACGAGAAAGAAGGAAATCTTGGAGAGATTTCTGCAGGGATATTGATTCAACTACTGAAGCTGCAAGGCTTAGAAAAGTTTTATCAAAAACCGCACCCACACTAGGCTACCTGAAAAGGGATGACAACTCTTGGTCGGTCTCCAGTGAAGAGTCACTGGAAATCCTCCTTAAAACACACTTTCCTGGCTGCTCTGAGCAGACCCCGAGGTGCGCAGAAACCAACGGTATAGAGAACTTATCTTTGAAGTCCCTGATACACAGAGGTAACATTAAATGGGCAGTGAACAGCTTCAAGCCGTTCAAATCTCCAGGCCCAGATCAAATAAGCCCAGTCCAACTACAAAAGGCGGCAAATACAGCCATAAACTGGCTACATGAGATCTTCGTTAAAATTCTGAAGACTAGTCGCATCCCACCCAAATGGCTCATGTCAAAAATAACATTCATACCCATAGCTGGGAAGCCATCGCACACCAGCGCCAAAGATTTCAGACCCATCAGTCTGTCATCTTTCATGCTAAAGACCTTGGAACGACTTATAAGTCTCCATCTCACAGCATCCATTCACCCCAGGCTTATGTCGGAGTCCCAACATGCCTACAAGAAGGGCAGATCCACAGACACTGCCCTTCACTCTGTGGTCTCTATTATAGAGAAATCTCTACTCCACAAGGAGTACACCCTAATAGCGTTTCTCGACATTGAGGGCGCCTTTAACAACGTCACTCCGGCAGCCATAACCGGAGCTCTGCTGGGGCTGGGGATTGATACCGGTACAGTGGGACTGATCAGTCAATTGCTCACTTGCAGGACTGTGATATCCACACTGGGGTCGTCAACTCTCTCCAGGTTCGTAAGCAGAGGTACGCCGTAAGGAGGCGTCCTGTCACCCCTACTATGGAACATAGCTATTAACAAACTGCTGTGGGACATGGAGGGGGCGGCTGCCAAATAGGCGGATGACGTTGCTGTAATTTTCAAGGGAAAATACCCACAAACTCTCTGTAACCTCATGACTAGTAAACTAAATATACTTTCATGCTGGGCAAAGGAGAGCGGTTTAGGGGTAAACCCAAATAAAACGGAACTGGTTCTTTTCTCAAGAAACTACAAAGTCCCTTCTCTTATCTCACCACGACTAAATAATGTAAACCTGATTTTCAACAAAAGTGCCAACTTCCTAGGACTGACACTGGACAGAAAACTAGACTGGAACCTAAATACCCAATCACGGGATAAGAAGGCAACAGTCGCTCTATATACGTGTAGGAAATCCATTGGGCTGAAATGGGGTATGTCCCCACATATCGTTCAATGGCTATACACATCTATAGTCAGACCCACACTTCTGTGCGGCGTCGCAGTATGGTGGCCCTGTTTAAAAAAAGAAGACCACCCTCTCTAAACTAAACAAAGTTCAGCGTATGGCTGAACTATGCATATCAGGGGCGCTTCGTACCACACCTAGTGAGGCACTTGACGCCATCCTGGACATACCATGTCTGGAAGGACAAGGAATGGAAAATGCAACCCTCACGGAGAATCTCTCGCCTGGGCAAATCAGAGCACTGGCCATACCTCAATCCTTGAAGGGAAGTTAACCATCCCTTCAAAAACAGATTACTGCGTGCCAGTAACACAACTGGATACGCCCTTCAACACATACTTTCCTCAAAGGGAGGAATGGGTTCATGGCACCCCGGTCCACCGGCGATCATAACCTTCTTTACAGATGGCTCTGGCTGGTCGGCATCCATGCCAACAGACTCCAGGCGCCACACAATGACTTTTTGCAGAAGCTGCAAAGATGAGGAAGAAGTGGAGTCCGTGGAACACTTCTTCTGCCACTGCCCAGCACTTGCTAGAAATGGGCTGGAACTCCTGGGAAACTACTCCCTAACTGTTTTATCGGAGCTCCGACACATGAGACCGGCCAAGATAGCAAAGTTTATAAACGCATCTGGCTGGTTAAATATTTGAATGTCAAAAATGCTCTGGTGGCACGACTGCAGGAGGAAACCCCCCTCTAGATCCCACCCCTTTCGGTATCACAACGCGCCAAATATGGCCTAAGTGTGTCGGCCCATCGGGCTGACAGCCGATATAACCTAACCTAACCTAACCTTCCAGCAATCAAGTTGACCCACCGGACAGACCAAAAACACGTTCTAAACGTCGTAGAATTCATTTTAAAAATGTATTCCGAATAGAAAAAAATTGCTGTTAGCTTCAATAATAGCCACACCTAATGATTTACGCCCTCATGCCCAGGTAGTGCTGCTTGGTAAAACCGTAGTGTGACTTATGGACACTGGGGCTTCGGTCAGCTGTATCGGGGGTACTTTCGCTTCTGAACTCCTTCATGTGGATCAAAATTATAAGGCAATGAACTCCAAAGTAAGGACGGCTGATGGAAAAGCCCAAAACATTGTTGGCAGAGTATTTGCAGAAGTAACTTACAAGGGAGAGACTGAGAATTTGGCATTCTATTTATCTAGCTGCAGAACTTTACCTTGGAATTGACTTTTGGACAGCTTTCGACTTGTTATTGAATTGACTCCAATTGAGTTGTTCCCGTCTTTTTCAAGGACAGGATTGGGTAGGAGATCCGTAATATCACACGTAATTGATGTAGCCGACGCTAAACCTATAAAACAACGTAACTATGCAGTATCGCCTGCTACTGAGAAGCTGATGTACGAGGAACTCGATCAAATTTTACATTCGGAGTTATTCAAACATCATCATCAAACAGCTGCTGGTTGTCCCCAGTCGTTTCAGTGAAAAAGCCCGGCAAAGTTAGATTATGCATTGATAGCAGAAAGATTACTGAAGTAACCGTAAAAGATGCCTATCCTATGCCATTAATTGATGGTATCTTAAGTAGATTGCCGAAAGCAGACTTTTTATAAGCCTTAAGAATACCTTTTGGCAAATACCTCTCGACCCGAACTCTCGCGAAAAGACCGCCTTCATAGTTCCTGGGCGTCCTTTATATGAGTTCGTTGTCATGCCCTTCGGGATCACTGATGCTCCTCAGTCTATTTCCAGACTAATGGATAAAATAGTTCCAGTGCATTTGCGGAACGAAGTCTTTATTTACCTAGACGACTTACGGATTATTTCAGATTCCATCGAACGCCATCTCGAAGTCCTGTCGATAGTTGCCTCACATTTATCTCGTGGTAATCTTACCCTTAACGTCGCGAAAAGTAAATTTTGCACAGAAGAAGTTAAGTATTTGGGGCATGTAATCAGATCCAGACAAAATATCAGCCGTTAAGGACTTTCCAATTCCACGCGCAGTAATACAAGTTCGCTGGTTCCTTGGCATGACTGGATGGTATCATAAATTTATCAGAAATTATGCCCATATTTCATCTCCATTGTCTGATACTCTCAAGGCAAAACGGAAGATTGAATGGACTGAGGAAGCTAAACACGCATTCGAGTCCTTAAAGAATCACATGTGTTCGGCTCCGGTATTGCATTGCTCAAACTTTGCTGAGCATTTTTAAATACATTTTGACTCTAGTCACACTGGAGTTGGAGCTGTGTTGATGCATACCAATAGTGATGGTGACGATGTGCCATTGAATTTATGTCAAGAAAACTTAATCGATGCCAAAGGCAGTATACGGTCACAGAGAAGGAGTGATATGCGGCTGTTTTGGCAGTTGTGTTGCAGTTGCAGTGTTGCCTATATAGAAGATGCATAACCCAAGTGGATCTGCAATGGTCAGCATGCCACTTAAACAAAATATAGAGGTGCAGCGCTGATCGTTTGCGACAAATTTGTAGCCTGCGCTGTAACGGACGAATAGTACGCAAGGCAGTGCATCTGAGCACGCAAAAAGCTGAGCCTCCAAAAAATGAAACTTTTACGCAAACGGAGTATGCTCAAGGTTAGCGATAGATCGCTTAAGAGAGCTTTCGAAACGCATCCAACTTTGTTGTCTGCGGTTGCATCCGGCGGCTTGAGCGAGCACAACCAGGTATAAAAGGGTGCTGATCTCAGCTAAAGCCCTTCTCCTTTTTAAAAATTATTGAAACGTGCGGATGCAACTAATAGTTAAACGTCGGTCGGCGATAAATTAAAATAGTGCCGAATTCTTTTCACTCCAAAGCCAGAAAGAACATCAACAAAAAGCCCACCAATTTAAAAGACACCAAAACCACCAATTAAGTTATAACAATTGTGCAAGAAAAAAAAGAAACCAAATAATTATAACCGCCCCATATACAACTCTGAACGTACCACGTATCATCCCGTGCCCGGCCAGGACGGCCGTAACCAAATCCCTCTGGAAGCGGAGAGGCACCGCCGTTGAACCCATTCCGAAACCTCTGGAAGCCATCAAGAAGCCCATGGCCCCAATCGCTACTCCATGACGCTAGGAAGAAGAGAGCAGCCACACCACACCGGCAATTAATTAATTCATTAAATAAAACAAACCAACACAGACTCCAGCAACAATATATTAAAAAAAAAAAAAAAAAAAACAGAAAAACTGAGTATAAAATAAGTGCTTATAGAAGAAAGTTATGAACGTTATTATGTATCATAAGTAAATCTGCAAAAAATATTACAAATAATAAGAAAAATTAAGTATTCCCAATGCCCTTGAGAATAAAAAATGCAATGCACGAAAAAAAATAACATAAAATACTAAAAGGTCTGGGAAAATGAAAACCAACATCATTAGAACTATCGATTCAGAAAAAACTGTAAAACATATAAAATAGGAAAGTTCGAATTTTTTATCATAAATAAGCGCAGAACTTCCAAATCAAAGCGATAAAAGTGACGGGCTGTGTATTTTTGTATAAGTGCAATACTAATAAAATCCCATAGTAAACTTATAAAACCAAAAAAAAAAAAAAAAAAAAACGGATAACTCCCCCACAACAAGCTTTGGAAGCTTAAGGTCGGTGGTGCATGCGCCAAAGGTGGCGCCAATCAACAGCTTTTTGACCTCAATTAGATTTCATACTTCCAGGCGCCAACCAAATTATATGCACAGTTGGCACTCCAGAAAAAAATAAGTAAATAAATAAAACCAACTAAAGTCAAACATAGCAAAGCTTCACATTACCAAAAACAATAAAAGAAAAATAAATCTCATTCACTATTTAGCCATGGCATAATAAAACAATATGTAGCTAGTAATAAAACAAATTTAATTATAATTTAAAAAAAGAATAAGAAAACTTTTAATTATGAATAAAAATAAATAAAAGATCAACATATGGAAAAAATTAAAAATATAATTTATACGCTCAAATTTGTAAAAATAGAGTGATTAAAAATTATAATGCTAATTTGTTAAATAATAAAAACCAAAAAAAAAAAAAACTATATATTTCTTTACAGATCCATATTAACTTTTAAGCTACTCCTTTGTGTTAACTTTAAGTAGGGTAAGATTAGAAACCGCTCCACAAAATGAATAATCAGAGCAAATAAAAACTAAGCACGTACTCAGTAAAACCAATAATAGAGTAATTGTCGGGTATATGGGCCAACCAAAATGATGTAATGAAATAGAAAATTTTTTTATTGGGAATCTCACAACTCGCCTTTGGAGATTCATGGTTGGCTGGGTAGAAACTGCGAGGATCGAATGCCATCTGAGATCCCGATACATTTATTTAGATAGTCCAGCATATATCAGAACATTCACCCTATATATTAGCATTTCATCCGATCTTTTGATATTTTTTTTAAAATCGAAGTCTAACACTTCCTATTTAGTACAGAAGGGACTCTACAATAATTTAAACATTATGTAATAGAGCCACAAGTAGCCACAGCAACCCATCCTATTCCTCCCGAAAGAGCTGGGGTATCAAAGTGTCCCGACCTCAGCTGTGATTCTGTAGCTCCGTAGTAGGTTGTATTGTTTTTTTTTTATACCCTACTGAAGCAAGTTAGGTAAGCTATCTGTTCTGACTTGGTTAATAGAGAGTTACATAAGTTTTGGCGCCAGACGTGGGGCATGCTGATATCGATAGTTTGATCACATAGAGGTTTTGAAGATGGATCCCAAAAAAAACTAAGCGTTAGAGCGATGCCTAAAAATTGTTACGATTAGATATTTAAAAAATAGGAGGAAATCTTAAAAACCGATGGCAAGCTGAATACTGAGTTTGCATGTAAATATGCATTAGTATTAATTAGTATATAAAAGTCTTAACAGTGACAAGTGTTGAATTAGCAGCTTCACATCCCCAAAATTGTGAGCAGTGAACTATATATTCTACTTTCAGTGACACCGAAGGGAAGTGGATGGTTTATGAGTGTGGAACCAATAATATGGATCTTGGATCTCTAGTATTTGGCTAAGATCGAATACATTGCAAATACACATAGTTGGTGGGCCCACTTAAACTAATCCGCATGTCGAAATTAATGGTTCGTTAGCACCACTAATTCAGCTCTCACAGTTTAAGCTCAGTTGAATTTTCGGATATTTTTTGATTGATTAGGCCAGCTGCTGATAATACGTCGGATTACTGTGATAACTGTTCTAGAATCTTGCGTATTTAGCTAAGATTGGATACCCTGCCGAATAAGGATGCAACAGAAATTTCGATTTACAGTTAGTAGCGGTCCTAATGGATTGAATTTGGTAATAATATCCGTTAGAGGGTAAAGATTGGAAGATTGTATTTTTGTTGTTGATTGGTGGACAGTATCGCCTAACTTTCTCTGGAACAAGTATATCATTACCGAGAAGAGGGAAGCGGGTATAAATTCAACAATGCCTAAGAAATGGTTTAATATTGACAAAAATACATAAGATTTTGGAATTTAAACAGTCTCCCTGGCTTAAAAAGTATATAGACTTAAATTCATATTACAGAAGATTAGCAGAAAATAATATTGAAAAAGAATTTTTCAAATTGCTAAAGAATGCAGTCTATGGAAAAACTATGGAAAACGTAGAGAAACGTAAAGATATCAAACTGGTCACATTGTGGGAAACCACAAATCTTAATAGATTGGGTGCTCGTGCCCTCATTGCAAAGGCCAATTTCCGTAGTTCAGCCCAATTTTCTGAAGATATGTATGCGATTCAAATGAATCGTTTCCAAAACGTGTATGATAAGCCAATGTACTTACGTTTGTCATGCTGGAATTGCGCTGGAAAAGGTCACCGATACCAAGAGTGTATGACAGAGCGTAGAGTATTTTGTTATGGCTGCGGTAAAGGAGATCCTTACAAACCAAGTTGTAGAAACTGCAGTGCAAGCGTTTCAAAAAACTATTACGCACTTACACCTCGCAAACAGTTGGTCAACAAAGCGACCAAGACCGACTAACCTTGTCGCTTCCAGCCTCATGCCAATCCATTCAACCAGACTTACCTTCCAGCAATCAAGTTGACCTACCGGACAGACCAAAAACCCGTTCTAAACGTCGTAGAATTCATTTTAAAAATGTATGCCGAATAGAAAAAAAATTGCTGTTAGTTTCGATAATAGCCACACCTAATGATTTACGCCCTCATGCCCAGGTAGTGCTGCTTGGTAAAAGCGTAATATCACACGTAATTGATGTAGCCTGCAAAACAACGTAACTATGCAGTATCGCCTGCTACTGAGAAGCTGATGTACGAGGAACTCGATCGGGTTTTACTTTCGGAGTTATTCAAACATCATCATCAAACAGCTGCTGGTTGTCCCCAGTCGTTTTAGTGAAAAAAGCCCGGCAAAGTTAGGTTATGCACTGATAGCAGAAAGATTAATGAAGTAACCGTAAAAGATGCGTATCCTATGCCATTAATTGATGGTATCTTAAGTAGATTGCCGAAAGCAGACTTTCTTATAAGCCTTGACCTTAAGGATGCCTTTTGGCAAATACCTCTCGACCCGAACTCTCGCGAAAAGACCGCCTTCATAGTTCCTGGGCGTCCTTTATAAGTGTTCGTTGTCATGCCCTTCGGGCTCACTGATGCTCCTCAGTCTATTTCCAGACTAATCGATAAAATAGTTCCAGCACATTTGCGGAACGAAGTCTTTATTTACCTAGACGACTTACGGATTATTTCAGATTCCTTCGAACGCCATCTCGAAGTCCTGTCGATAGTTGCCTCACATTTATCTCGTGGTAATCTTACCCTTAACGTCGAGAAAAGTAAATTTTGCCGAGGAGAAGTTAAGTATTTGGGGCATGTAATTGGCAATGGCATTATCAGTACAGATCCAGACAAAATATCAGCCGTTAAGGACTTCCCAATTCCACGCGCAGTAAAACAAGTTCGCTGGTTCCTTGGCATGACTGGATGGTATCATAAATTTATCAGAAATTATGCTCATATTTCATCTCCATTGTCTGATACTCTCAAGGCAAAACGGAAGATTGAATGGACTGAGGAAGCTAAACACGCATTCGAGTCCTTAAAGAATCACATGTGTTCGGCTCCGGTATTGCATTGCTCAAACTTTGCTCAGCATTTTTAAATATGTTTTGACTCTAGTCACACTGGAGTTGGAGCTGTGTTGATGCATACCAATAGTGATGGTGACGATGTGCCAATTGAACTTATGTCAAGGAAACTTAATCGATGCCAAAGGCAGTATACGGTCACCGAGAAGGAGTGCTATGCGGCTGTGTTGGCAGTTGTGTTGCAGTTGCAGTGTTGCCTATATAGAAGGCGCATGACTCAAGTGGCCACACCACACCGGCAATTAATTAATTCATTAAATAAAACAAACCAACACAGACTCCAGCATCAATATATTACAAAAAAAAAAAAAAAGGCAGAAAAACTGAGTATAAAATAAGAAGAAAGTTATGAACGTTATTATGTATCATAAGTAAATCTGCAAAAAATATTACAAATAATAAGAAAAATTAAGTATTCCCAATGCCCTTGAGAATAAAAAAATTCAATGCACGAAAAAAAATAACATAAAATACTAAAAGGTCTGGGAAAATTAAAACCAACAACATTAGAACTATCGATTCAGAAAAAACTGTAAAACATATAAAATAGGAAAGTTCGAATTTTTTATCATAAATAAGCGCAGAACTTCCAAATCAAAGCGATAAAAGTGACGGGCTGTGTATTTTTGTATAAGTGCAATACTAATAAAATCCCAGAGTAAACTTATAAAACCAAAAAAAAAAAAAAAAAAAAAAACAGATAACTCCCCCCACAACCCCTCTAGCTAACAATTTAAAAAAAAACACACATTTTAGAAGCACCCGAATTTTACCAAAAGAATTTTTATTCAAGCAAACAAAACCAGAAATTAATATGAATCCCTAATCCATAACCAACAAATAGCCATCCAAAAAGAAAAACAAAACCTAATCCGCACTAATAATTAAAAACTTGATTTATATACCTGCATGCGCCAAAGGTGGCGCCAATCAAAAGCTTTTTGACTTTAATTAGATTGCATACTTCCAGGCGCCAACCAAATTATATGCACAGTTGGCACTCCAGAAAAAAATAAGTAAATAAATAAAACCAACTAAAGTCAAACATAGCAAAGCTTCACATTACCAAAAATAATAAAAGAAAAATAAATCTACTTATTCACTATTTAGCCATGGCATAATAAAAAAAATGTAGCTAGTAATAAAACAAATTAAATTATAATTAAAAAAAAGTATTAGAAAACTTTTAACTATGAACAAAAATAAGTAAAAGATCAACATATGGAACAAAATAAAAATACAATTTATAAGCTGAAATTTCTAAAAATAGAGTGATTAAAAATATAATGCTAATTTGTAAAATAATAAAAACCAAAAAAATAACTATATATATCTTTACAGATCCATATTAACTTTTAAGCTACTCCTTTGTGTTAACTTTAAGTAGGGTAAGATTAGAAACAGCTCCACAAAATGAATAATCAGAGCAAATAAAAGCTAAGCACGTACTCAGTAAAACCAATAATAGAGTAATTGTCGGGTATATGGGCCAACCAAAATGATGTAATGAAATAGAAAATTTTTTTATTGGGAATCTCACAGCTCGCCTTTAGAGATTCATGGTTGGCTGGGTAGAGACTGCGAGGATCGAATGCCTTCTGAGATCCCGATACATTTATTTAGATAGTCCAGTATATATCAGAACATTCACCTTTAATATTAGCATTTCGCCCGATCTTTTGATATTTTTTTTCATTTCGAAGTCCAGCACTTCCTATTTAGTACAGAAGGGACTCTACAATAATTTGATAATTATGTAATAGAGCCACAAGTAACCACAGCAACCCATCCTATTCCTCCCGAAAGAGCTGGGGTATCAAAAGGTCCCGACCTCAGCTGTGATTCTGTATCTCCGTAGAAGGTTGTATTGTTTTTTTGATACCCTACTGAAGCCAAACGTGGGGCATGCTGATATCGATAGTTTGATCACATAGAGGTTTTCAAGATGGATCCCAAAAAAAACTAAGCGTTAGAGCGATGCCTAAAAATTGTTACGATTAGATATTTAAAAAAAGGAGGAAATCTTAAAAACAATGGCAAGCTGAATACTGAGTTTGCATGTAAAAATGCATTAGCATTAATTAGTATATAAAAAGTCTTAACAGTGACAAGTGTTGAATTAGCAGCTTCACATCCCCAAAATTGTGAGCAGTGAAGTATATTCTACTTTCAGTGACACCCAAGAGAAGTGGATGGTTTATGAGTGTGGAAGCAATAATATGGATCTTGGATCTCCAGTATTTGGCTAAGATCGAATACATTGCCGATACACATAGTTGGTGGGCCCACTTAAACTAATCCGCATGTCGAGAGTAAAATTAATGGTTCGTTAGCACCACTAATTCAGCTCTCACAGTTTAAGCTCAGTTGAATTTTCGGTTATTTTTTGATTGATTAGGCCAGCTGCTGATAATACGTCGGATTACTGTGATAACTGTTCTAGAATCTTGCGTATTTAGCTAAGATTGGATACCCTGCCGAATAAGGATGCAACAGAAATTTCGATTTACAGTTAGTAGCGGTCCTAATGGATTGAATTTGGTAATAATATCCGTTTAAGGGTAAAGATTGGAAGATTGTATTTTTGTTGTTGATTGGTGGACAATATCGCCTAACTTTCCCTGGAACAAGTATCTCATTACCGAGAAGAGGGGAGCGGGTATAAATTCAACAAAAGTATTTAGACTTAAATACATATTAGAGAACATTAGCAAAAAATAATATTGAAAAAGAATTTTTCAAATTGCTAAAGAATGCAGTCTATGGAAAAACTATGGAAAACGTAGAGAAACGTAAAGATATCAAACTGGTCACATTGTGGGAAAGCACAAATCGCAATAGATTGGGTACTCGTGCCCTCATTGCAAAGGCCAATTTCCGAAGTTCAGCCCAATTTGATGAAGGTATGTATGCGATTCAAATGAATCGTCTCCATAACGTGTATGATAAGCCAATGTACTTAGGTTTGTCATGCTGGAATTGCGCTGGAAAAGGTCACCGATACCAAGAGTGTATGACAGAGCGTAGAGTATTTTGTTATGGCTGCGGTAAAGGAGATCCTTACAAACCAAGTTGTAGAAACTGCAGTGCAAGCGTTTCAAAAAACTATTACGCACTTACACCCCGCAAACAGTTGGTCAACAAAGCGACCAAGACCGACTAACCTTGTCGCTTCCAGCCTCATGTCAATCCATTCAACCAGACTTGCCTTCCAGCAATCAAGTTGACCTACCGGACAGACCAAAAACCCGTTCTAAACGTCGTAGAATTCATTTTAAAAATGTATGCCGAATAGAAAAAAAACTACTGTTAGCTTCGATAATAGCCACACCTACTGATTTACGCCCTCATGCCCAGGTAGTGCTGCTTGGTAACCGTAACCAGCGTAACTTATGACACGGGGTAGCTGTATGTAGCTTCTGAACCCCAGGGGATCTAAATTATACGTCACTGATCCAAAGTAAGGCCGGCTGATGAAAAGCCCAAAATTGTACGAGGAACTTCAAGGGGGTTTTACTTTCGGCAGTCTATTCAAACATCATCTACTCATAACTTACCTGGATTGACTTTTGGACACAGAGTCGTATTAGTCAAAAAGCCCGGCAAAGTTAGGTTATGCACTCCATAGCAGAAAGATTGAAAATGAAAGTGTAACCGTCTTTTAAAAAGGATGCGTAGAATCCTATGCCATTAATTGATGTAGTCATCTTAAGCTAGAAACCGAAAGCAGACCTCTCTACTATAAGCCTTGACCTTAAGGATGCCTTTGGAGTTGTTCAGAATAAACACTCTGTGCCCGAATCTCTTAGTGAAAAAGCCCGCCATTCGATTATGCATTCCTAGGCAACCTTAATGAAGTAACCGTAAAAGATGCGTATCCTATGCCCTTCGATGGCATCACGTAGATGCTCCTCAGTCATTTTTACAAGCCTAGACCTCAAGATAAAATAGTTCCAGACCCAACTCTCGCGAAACGAACGTCTTTATTTACCTAGGCGACTTACGGATTATTTCAGATTCCCTTCGAACGCCATCTCGTAGTCCATGTCGAATAGTTGCCTCACATTTATCTCGTGGTAATCTTACCCTTAGACGTCGACGGAAAATTTAGATCAAATTTTGCCGAGGGGAAGTTAAGTATTTGGGGCATGTAATTGGCAATGGCATTATCAGTACAGATCCAGACAAAATATCAGCCGTTAAGGACTTCCCAATTCCACGCGCAGTAAAACAAGTTCGCTGGTTCCTTGGCATGACTGGATGGTATCATAAATTTATCAGAAATTATGCTCATATTTTATCTCCATTGTCTGATACTCTCAAGGCAAAACGGAAGATTGAATGGACTGAGGAAGCTAAACACGCATTCGAGTCCTTAAAGAATCACATGTGTTCGGCTCCGGTATTGCATTGCTCAAACTTTGCTCAGCATTTTTAAATATGTTTTGACTCTAGTCACACTGGAGTTGGAGCTGTGTTGATGCATACCAATAGTGATGGTGACGATGTGCCAATTGAACTTATGTCAAGGAAACTTAATCGACGCCAAAGGCAGTATGCGGTCACCGAGAAGGAGTGCTATGCGGCTGTGTTGGCAGTTGTGTTGCAGTTGCAGTGTTGCCTATATAGAAGGCGCATGACTCAAGTGGCCACACCACACCGGCAATTAATTAATTCATTAAATAAAACAAACCAACACAGACTCCAGCATCAATATATTACAAAAAAAAAAAAAAGGCAGAAAAACTGAGTATAAAATAAAAGAAAGTTATGAACGTTATTATGTATCATAAGTAAATCTGCAAAAAATATTACAAATAATAAGAAAAATTAAGTATTCCCAATGCCCTTGAGAATAAAAAATTCAATGCACGAAAAAAAATAACATAAAATACTAAAAGGTCTGGGAAAATTAAAACCAACAACATTAGAACTATCGATTCAGAAAAAACTGTAAAACATATAAAATAGGAAAGTTCGAATTTTTTATCATAAATAAGCGCAGAACTTCCAAATCAAAGCGATAAAAGTGACGGGCTGTGTATTTTTGTATAAGTGCAATACTAATAAAATCCCAGAGTAAACTTATAAAACCAAAAAAAAAAAAACAAAAAAAACAGATAACTCCCCCCACAACCCCTCTAGCTAACAATTTAAAAAAAAAACACACATTTTAGAAGCACCCGAATTTTTCCAAAAGAATTTTTATTCAAGCAAACAAAACCAGAAATTAATATGAATCCCTAATCCATAACCAACAAATAGCCATCCAAAAAGAAAAAACAAAACCTAATCCGCACTAATAATTAAAAACTTGATTTATATACCTGCATGCGCCAAAGGTGGCGCCAATCAAAAGCTTTTTGACTTTAATTAGATTGCATACTTCCAGGCGCCAACCAAATTATATGCACAGTTGGCACTCCAGAAAAAAATAAGTAAATAAATAAAACCAACTAAAGTCAAACATAGCAAAGCTTCACATTACCAAAAATAATAAAAGAAAAATAAATCTACTTATTCACTATTTAGCCATGGCATAATAAAAAAAATGTAGCTAGTAATAAAACAAATTAAATTATAATTAAAAAAAAAGTATTAGAAAACTTTTAACTATGAACAAAAATAAGTAAAAGATCAACATATGGAACAAAATAAAAATACAATTTATAAGCTGAAATTTCTAAAAATAGAGTGATTAAAAATATAATGCTAATTTGTAAAATAATAAAAACCAAAAAAATAACTATATATATCTTTACAGATCCATATTAACTTTTAAGCTACTCCTTTGTGTTAACTTTAAGTAGGGTAAGATTAGAAACAGCTCCACAAAATGAATAATCAGAGCAAATAAAAGCTAAGCACGTACTCAGTAAAACCAATAATAGAGTAATTGTCGGGTATATGGGCCAACCAAAATGATGTAATGAAATAGAAAATTTTTTTATTGGGAATCTCACAGCTCGCCTTTAGAGATTCATGGTTGGCTGGGTAGAGACTGCGAGGATCGAATGCCTTCTGAGATCCCGATACATTTATTTAGATAGTCCAGTATATATCAGAACATTCACCTTTAATATTAGCATTTCGCCCGATCTTTTGATATTTTTTTTCATTTCGAAGTCCAGCACTTCCTATTTAGTACAGAAGGGACTCTACAATAATTTGATAATTATGTAATAGAGCCACAAGTAACCACAGCAACCCATCCTATTCCTCCCGAAAGAGCTGGGGTATCAAAAGGTCCCGACCTCAGCTGTGATTCTGTATCTCCGTAGTAGGTTGTATTGTTTTTTTTGATACCCTACTGAAGCCAAACGTGGGGCATGCTGATATCGATAGTTTGATCACATAGAGGTTTTCAAGATGGATCCCAAAAAAAACTAAGCGTTAGAGCGATGCCTAAAAATTGTTACGATTAGATATTTAAAAAAAAGGAGGAAATCTTAAAAACAATGGCAAGCTGAATACTGAGTTTGCATGTAAAAATGCATTAGCATTAATTAGTATATAAAAGTCTTAACAGTGACAAGTGTTGAATTAGCAGCTTCACATCCCCAAAATTGTGAGCAGTGAAGTATATTCTACTTTCAGTGACACCCAAGAGAAGTGGATGGTTTATGAGTATTTGGCTAAGATCGAATACATTGCCGATACACATAGTTGGTGGGCCCACTTAAACTAATCCGCATGTCGAGAGTAAAATTAATGGTTCGTTAGCACCACTAATTCAGCTCTCACAGTTTAAGCTCAGTTGAATTTTCGGTTATTTTTTGATTGATTAGGCCAGCTGCTGATAATACGTCGGATTACTGTGATAACTGTTCTAGAATCTTGCGTATTTAGCTAAGATTGGATACCCTGCCGAATAAGGATGCAACAGAAATTTCGATTTACAGTTAGTAGCGGTCCTAATGGATTGAATTTGGTAATAATATCCGTTTAAGGGTAAAGATTGGAAGATTGTATTTTTGTTGTTGATTGGTGGACAATATCGCCTAACTTTCCCTGGAACAAGTATCTCATTACCGAGAAGAGGGGAGCGGGTATAAATTCAACAAAAGTATTTAGACTTAAATACATATTAGAGAACATTAGCAAAAAATAATATTGAAAAAGAATTTTTCAAATTGCTAAAGAATGCAGTCTATGGAAAAACTATGGAAAACGTAGAGAAACGTAAAGATATCAAACTGGTCACATTGTGGGAAAGCACAAATCGCAATAGATTGGGTACTCGTGCCCTCATTGCAAAGGCCAATTTCCGAAGTTCAGCCCAATTTGATGAAGGTATGTATGCGATTCAAATGAATCGTCTCCATAACGTGTATGATAAGCCAATGTACTTAGGTTTGTCATGCTGGAATTGCGCTGGAAAAGGTCACCGATACCAAGAGTGTATGACAGAGCGTAGAGTATTTTGTTATGGCTGCGGTGAAGCAGATACTTACAAACCAAGTTGTAGAAACTGCAGTGCAAGCGTTTCAAAAAGCTATCACGCACGTACACCCCGCAAACAGTTGGTCAACAAAGCGACCAAGACCGACTAACCTTGTCGCTTCCAGCCTCATGTCAATCCATTCAACCAGACTTGCCTTCCAGCAATCAAGTTGACCTACCGGACAGACCAAAAACCCGTTCTAAACGTCGTAGAATTCATTTTAAAAATGTATTCCGAATAGAAAAAAAACTACTGTTATCTTCAATAATAGCCACACCTACTGAATTACGCCCTCATGCCCAGGTAGTGCTGCTTGGTAACCGTAACCGTAGTGTGACTTATGGACACTGGGGCTTCGGTCAGCTGTATCGGGGGTACTTTCGCTTCTGAACTCCTTCATGGGGATCTAAATTATAAGTCACTGAACTCCAAAGTAAGGACGGCTGATGGAAAAGCCCAAAACATTGTTGGCAGAGTATTTGCAGAAGTAACTTACAAGGGAGAGACTTAGAATTTGGCATTCTATTTAATTCCTTCTCTAGCTGCATAACTTTACCTTGAAATTGACTTTTGGACACAGAGTCTAAATATTTCGTCCCTAAATGACCCGAAAATGCGAGAATTGACTCCAAAACAACAAAACTTGCAGCAGGAATCAAAGTTGTTCCCGTCTTTTTCAAAGACAGGATTGGGTAGGACATCCTTAATATCACACGTAATTTATGTAGCCGACGCTAAACCTATAAACAACGACTATGCTGTACCGTCTGCTACTGAGAAGCTGATGTACGAGGAACTCGATCGGATTTTACATTTGGAGTTATTCCGGAATCAAACAGCTGCTGGTTGTCCCCAGTCGTTTTAGTGAAAAAGCCCGGCAAAGTTAGATTATGCATTGATAGCAGAAAGATTAATGAAGTAACCGTAAAAGATGCGTATCCTATGCCATTAATTGATGGTATCTAAGTAGATTGCCGAAAGCAGACTTTTTTACAAGCCTTGACCTCAAGGATGCCTTTTGGCAAATACCTCTCGACCCGAACTCTCGCGAAAAGACCGCCTTCACAGTTCCTGGGCGTCCTTTATATGAGTTCGTTGTCATGCCCTTCGGGCCCACTGATGCTCCTCAGTCTATGTCCAGACTAATGGATAAAATAGTTCCAGCATATTTGCGGAACGAAGTCTTTATTTACCTAGACGACTTACGGATTATTTCAGATTCCATCGAACGCCATTTCGAAGTAAGGGGAAGTTAAGTATTTGGGGCATGTAATTGGCAATGGCATTATCAGTACAGATCCAGACAAAATATCAGCCGTTAAGGACTGCTATTTCACGCTCAGTAACACAAGTTCGCAGGTTCCTTGCCATGACTTGATGGTATCATATATTTGTCAGAAATTATGCTCATATTTTATCTCCATTGTCTGATACTCTCAAGGCAAAACGGAAGATTGAATGGACTGAGGAAGCTAAACACGCATTCGAGTCCTTAAAGAATCACATGTGTTCAGCTCCGGTATTGCATTGCTCAAACTTTGCTGAGCCTTTTTAAATACATTTTGACTCTAGTCACACTGGAGTTGGAGCTGTGTTGGTGCATACCAATAGTGATGGTGACGATGTGCCATTGAATTTATGTCAAGGAAACTTAATCGATGCCAAAGGCAGTATACGGTCACCGAGAAGGAGTGCTATGCGGCTGTTTTGGCAGTTGTGTTGCAGTTGCAGTGTTGCCTATATAGAAGACGCATGACCCAAGTGGATCTGCAATGGTCAGCATGCCACTTAAACAAAATATAGAGGTGCAGCGCTAATCGTTTGCGACAAATTTGTAGCCTGCGCTGTAACGGACGAATAGTACGCAAAGCAGTGCATCTGAGTACGCAAAAGCTGAGCCTCCAAAAAATGAAACTTTTACGCAAACGGAGTATGCTCAAGGTTAGCGATAGATCGCTTAAGAGAGCTTTCGAAACGCATCCAACTTTGTTGTCTGCGCTTGCATCCGGCGGCTTGAGCGAGCACAACCAGGTATAAAGGGAGCTGATCTCAGCTAAAGCCCTTCTCCTTTTTAAAAATTATTGAAACGTGCGGATGCAACTAATAGTTAAACGTCGGTCGGCGAAAATCTATACAACACGTGGCGGCTGAACAAAAAATAAAATAAATTAAAATAGTGCCGAATTCTTTTCACTCCAAAGTCAGAAAGAACGCCAACAAAAAGCCCACCAATTTAAAATACACTAAAACCACCAATTAAGTTATAACAATTGTGCAAGTAAAAAAAATAAATCAAATAATTATAACCGCCCCATATACAACTCTGAACGTACCACGTATCATCCCGTGCCCGGCCAGGACGGCCGTAACCAAATCCCTCTGGAAGCGGAGAGGCACCGCCGCTGAACTAATTCCGAAACCTCTGGAAGCCATCACGAAGCCCATGGCCCCGATCGCTACTCCATGACGCTAGGAAGAGAACCTCATTTTTTCATCCCCTGGAGAGGGAGACAGCTCATCGGCAGCAGCAGCCACACCGGCAAATTAATTAATGCATTAAATAAAACAAACCAACACAGACTCCAGCAACAATATATTAAAAAAAAAAAAAAAAAAAAAAAACAGAAAAACTGAGTATAAAATAAGTGCTTATAGAAGATAGTTATGAACGTTATTATGTATCATAAGTAAATCTGCAAAAAATATTACAAATAATAAGAAAAATTAAGTATCCCCAATGCCCTTGAGAATAAAAAATTAAATGCACGAAACAAAAATAGCATAAAATACTAAAAGGCCAGGGAAAATTAAAACCAACATCAGTAGAACTATTGGATCAGAAAAAACTGTAAAACATATAAAATAGGAAAGTTAAAATTTTTTTATCATAAATAAGCGCAGAACTTCCAAATCAAAGCGATAAAAGTGACGGGCTGTGTATTTTTGTATAAGTGCAATACTAATAAAATCCCATACTTATAAACTTATAAAACCAAAAAAAAAAAAAAATAAATAAAAATACCAGATATCTCCACCCCAGAACCTCCCCACAACCCCCTAGCTAACAATTTAAAAAAAGACACATTTGAGAAGCACCCGAATTTTTCCAAAAAAAATTTTATTCAAGCAAAGAAAACCAGAAATTAATAAGAATCCCTAAGCCATAACCAACAAATAGCCATCAAAAAGAAAAACAAAACCTAATCCGCACTAATAATTAAAAACTTGATTCATATACCTACACATTAGCTTCAGCTTTTATCCGCTTTAGGCTTAGAATATAGCTTTGGAAGCTTAAGGTCGGTGGTGCATGCGCCAAAGGTGGCGCCAATCAACAGCTTTTTGACCTTAATTAGATTGCATACTTCCAGGCGCCAACCAAATTATATGCACACTTGGCACTCCAGAAAAAATAAGTATATAAATAAAACCAACTAAAGTCAAACATAGCAATGCTTCACATCACGAAAAATAATAAAAGAAAAATAAATCTACTCATTCACTATATACCCATGGCATAATAAAACAAAATTTAGCTAGTAATAAAAGAAATTTAATTATAATTAAAAAAAGAAGAATAAGAAAACTTTTAATTATGAATAAAAATAAATAAAGGATCAACATATGGAAAAACCAATTAATTATGATACCAAAAATAAAAATACAATTTATTATCTGAAATTTTCTGGTTTAAGAACTTGTGGAATGGTTCGGATGGGGCTGAGCTGAAGCCACCAGGCGGGTCGCGGGTTGCGGATAGCGAACGGCCTCCCTCGGGAAGGTTAGCTGCGAATAATACGAGAATCCTCGTAAATAAGCAGTCCCGGACAAACAGCAGGTGCGATAACGTTGATCGTACCGACAAGGCGATTGTGTCGCCGCCATCTAAAGTATAGCCTCACACCGGCAAATCATGGGGTACATCACCAAAGATGTTAAGATGGCTATACCTAATGGTAGTAAGACCCATGTTAACCTATGGAGTGGTAGCATGGGGTGACAGGACGCGGCTGATCACCGTGAAGAAACAACTACAAAAGTTGCAAAGAAAGGCCTGCGTATGTATGACAGGAGCTATGCGCACCTGCCCAACAATGGCCCTTAAAGCCTTAATGGAACTCACACCACTCCACCATGTCATAAGGCTAAAGCAGAAAGCAACACTTCTAAGGATATCAGCAGAAGGAGTTGGGGGCAATCATATCCTAAGCCATAAAGATGCCCAATTCCTCTCAAACGAACTGCCCCTGTTGATGCAACCTAGGGACGAAATGGTAGCCGAATATATATTCGAGCGAAATTTCACAGTTCGTATGAGTAGTAAAAGGGAATGGACAAAATCCATCCCATGAAACCGCACACCATAAAATGGTACACCGATGGATCACTCACGAATCAGGGCACTGTTCTCGGAGCGGTGGGTCTTCGGGTATTATACCATGAATCCCTGGGAACGCACACCAGCATATTTCAGGCTGAGATGTGTGGGAGATGTGCGGACTTCAACATAAAACGTAACTATCGGAATACGGATATATCCATCCTATCCGATAGTCAAGCAGCATTGAACGCTATATACATCGAAGGTAGTCCATGAAGTTCATTCAAAGCTAGACCTGCTCGGGACTCACAACAGGCTCACTCTACGTTGGGTCCCGGGTCACAAGGACATAGCGGGAAAGAGGCGGCTGATAAGCAAGCAAGAATGGCGGGAAGGCCCTAACAGGACCAGAAGTAGACCTCAACCAACAAAGATTCTCGCGTTCGTAAGTGAGTTGGGGCTGATGGAAGAGCTATAGGCTTAGAAGGGGGCACAATAGATCAAATAGGTCGCGGTGCAGCTTCCCCGATAATAATAATAAATAATAAGCTGAAGTTTCTAAAAATAGAGTGATTAAAATCATAATGCTAATTTGTTAAATAATAAAAACCAAAAAAAAAAAAACTATATATATCTTTACAGTCTACGAGGCCATAAAGAATAAGATTCGCACTGCCCAGTCTTCTTTGCCAGACCTAAAGATTAAAAATTAATTTATTTACCATCGGTCCGAGCATACGGCAGACTCAAGGTTGCAGATGATGTATGCTGGAAACTTTGGGTGTCACAGCCTCTGATATTGCCTCCACTTAAAATAGCCCCTGATGATCCCTTGCATGCGCATGGTGGATTAAACAAAACTTCAGAAAGACTCAGGAGGTTTTATTACTGGCCAAATATGGTAACAGATCTAAAAAATTACATAAATGCTTGCAACGTTTGTAAAGCCACGAAGCATCCCAATCAGACGTAAAAACCCAAAATGGGACATACTGGCCAACCATTGCGGTTCTTTCAAAAGTTATTTGTTGATTTTCCGGGACCCTATCCACGCAGCAAACCTGGAAATATAGATATTTTGTTGTACAAGACCATATGTCGAAATTTCCATTTTTGAAGCCCGTCCGAAAATGTACTGCTGAAGCTGTCAGACGTTATTTGGAAGATGACCTATTCCATTGCTTCGGAATACCCGAAACAATAGTATCTGACAACGGAGTTCAGTTTAAATCTAAGTCTTTCAACTCCTTGCTAGACAGATACAACATTTTCCATACCTATACAGCATATTATTCTCCTCAGGCTAATGCTTCAGAGAGTCAACCGATCCGTTCTTTCAGCCATCACATATGTGGACCCGGGCCATCGTAACTGGGATGAGAAATTGAGTTTCATAAGCTGTGCACTGGTTTGCAAAATTCCTCAACTGAACCCTCCACGAGGGTGCCGACTGGTAATAGCATTACAGAGGTCCTGCAAGGTACCGATGCTAGCTAAGACTAGTGCCCCGAACCTTGGACATGAACTGTCTCCATAGTCTTGTCCCTGGGAAAGGACCGAGTCATGGTTCGAGGTAATGGGCCGCCCTAAGGTCTAATGCGCCCGTGCCGGTAGTCAGCCAGGCTGGGGGCCCTTAAATAGCCCAGTCTTCTACGGAGCATATCGGATACCTGGCGACCTACGATATGAAATCAGCCTTACCTGCACATCTTACCTGCGGATCTCTGTGCAGGCGGACCTTTCTTTCTCCGCAGCTCGTGGGAATCAGAATGTATTCCATAAAAAAATCCCAAAAAGAGTCCGGTACTCTCCCAAAACCGGCAGGGAGCAATCCCAGACACGCGGAGGCAGTGACTCGTAAGCCCGGCCAAAGCGAAAATGTGACAAATGTGGCGGAAAAGCCTGTTTGTCAAGCCAGTGGCGCGGGTGCAGCTGGTAAAAACCCCGACCCGTCCGACTCCGTGGCAGGAAGGCAAAGCACTTGTGCAGCCAAACTGCCAGCCGGAGCGGGTGCAAAAAGGTGATTTGCCAACCACCAGCGCTGCGGCAAAAGGTTCAGCTATGCCGACCGCAGAAATGCCGCAAGCATTCTAAAGCGGCAGAACGCGAACACAATGCCAAATCCACCAGCCGAATGGCAAAATAAGGTGGTATGGGCTAAAAAAGGTGCTGCCAAACTTCAGTGAGGCCCCACCCCATAAAGAGCAGAGCCAGGCAAAACGGCAACGCTCGCAAGAAGCCCACGGACCCGTTGCAAAGCGGGCAAAGGTGCAACAGGGAAGGTCCTTTGCTGACATTGCCAAGGAAAGAATCCTGATAGGGATCCTTGACAAGGGAAACAAGGACGGCAGAATCCCGAGGAACCAGTGGAAGTGGGTGGAAGGAGCCCTTGCTGTCCAATGCCTAAATCTATTAAGCAAGGCGCCCGGGCCACCACCGATATGCAGAGATGCTGGGTGGTACCAGGGTAACACGAAGGTCAGGACGCTCGCTCGGTAGAGCTTTACAAAGCTGCCGTAGCAGAGCTTGGTGAGGTCTACCCCGGGGCGAAGCTGTTCGCTGTCGATTGGAGCGAAGTCCCGAGTAGACCTCGTGCACGCATCTGGATCCCGGCCTCCTTAAAGGAACCGGACCAGGTGCTTAACCTATTGCAACTTTGCAACCAATCTCTTCCCACCCATGACTGGAGGGTGGTGAAGATCGAGGCCACCGAGGGACCAACTAATCAGGCCGTCGTGATCCTAAATAAGGAATCGCTGGCCCCCATAGAAGCCGCCAATGGCGAGCTAAACTTCGGCTTCGGCTCCATTACCTCCGCCGGCAGGAGGAGACCCTATTGTCTGTAGCAAGACGGCTGAACAGGGCCCTCCTGCGGAGATCGGAGCAACCGATGAGGAGCCGGAGCCAGGCTATACGTCGGACACTTCGACCCTGACTCGGGGCCTTGCGGCCTTGTGTCATGAGTTGGATGAGGACGATTTCACGCTGTCGGACGAGGACGACGACAGCAACAACACGGTGGTGAGGGTGGAATCTCCGGATGTCCCTGAGACTACGGCAGATAAACCTTCACCACAGTAAAGCAGCATCCGCTGCTCTGGTGCTCCGCCTGGCTGGAGGCGGAGATGACATAATACTAGTCCAAGAACCTTGGGTGATTGGAGGAAAGGTTTGCGGACTAGGCAACAAAGGCTACAAGCTGTTAGTAGCTGGTACTGAAGGTAAAAAACGCACCTGCATCCCTCGCGAAAAAATACCTAAACATTTTTCTGCTCCACAATTTTAGCAATGACGACAACACAGCGGTAAGCCTGGAGCTCCAGTCAGCTTCGGTAAGGCTACTGTCTGCCTATATGGCCTATGAGCGCCGGCCCGCCACCAGACGAGACAACGAGATTACTCGTCCAAGAGTGTGAGAAGCACAAAATTGGCCTAATCATAGGCTGTGACGCCAATGCTCACCACACTCAGTGGGGAGTGCGGGCACAAATCCGAGGGGTGAGTCACTCTTATCCTTCATTCTAAATACTAACCTTCTAGTATGTAACACGGGTAACGAACCCACCTTTATCATTAAAAATAGACGATAGGTCATTGATCTGACCCTCATCTCACAATCTCTGAGTGATCAGCTAATAGGTTGGAGAGTGTCTGATGACCACTCCTTCTCTGATCACAGATACATAGAATTTGAGCTTCTCGCGAGCCATCCAGAACCAGTTCACTTCACGAATCAGAAGAAGGCGAACTGGGAAATCTTCAAAATCAAACTTGACCGGATCCTTACGGAACACCCACCAAAAAGGCCCGGACAATTTAGCTCATCTCTGCAATCTTACAGAGACTTTTACCATAGCATGCAATAAGGCTTTTAAGGCAGCGTGCCCCATCAGTAAGCCAATGCAAAAGAAGAAACCACCATGGTGGACACCTCAACTAAATGTCCTTCGACAAAGTTGCAGGTCTCTCTTCAATGCAGCGAAAGCGCAAAACAACGCCCTGCAATGGTCAAAATAGAAATCAAGTCTGGCTGAATATAAAAAAGCCACCAGACAAGAAAGAAGGAAATCTTGGAGAGATTTCTGCACGGATATTGATTCAACTACTGAAGCTGCAAGGCTTAGAAAAGTTTTATCAAAAACCGCACCCACACTAGGACACCTGAAAACGGATGACAACTCTTAGCGCAGAAACCAACTGTATAGAGAACGCAACTTTAAAGTCTCTTATACACAAAGGTAACATTAAATGGGAAGTACACAGATTCAAGCCATTCAAATCTCCAGGCCCAGATCAAATAAGCCCAGTCCAACTACAAAAGGCGGGCAATACAGCCATAAACTGGCTACATGGGATCTTCGGGAAGATTCTGAAGACTAGTCGCATCCCACCCAAATGGCTCCAGTCAAAAATAACCTTCATATCCAAAGCTGGGAAGCCATCGCATACGAGCGCCAAAGATTTCAGACCCATCAAACAGTCATCTTTCATGCTAAAGACCCTGGAACGACTTATAAGTCTCCATCTCACAGCATCCATTCACCCCAGGCTTATGTCGGGGTCCCAGCATGCCTACAAGAAGGGCAGATCCACAGACACTGCCCTTCACTCTGTGGTCTCTATTATAGAGAAATCTCTACTCCACAAGGAGTACACCCTAATAGCGTTTCTCGACATTGAGGGCGCCTTTAACAACGTCACTCCGGCAGCCATAACCGGAGCTCTGCTGGGGCTGGGGATTGATACCGGTACAGTGGGAGTGATCAGTCAATTGCTTACTTGCAGGACTGTGACATCCACACTGGGGTCGTCAACTCTCTCCAGGTTCGTAAGCAGAGGTACGTCCTGTCACCCCTACTATGGAAC
This sequence comes from Drosophila murphyi, assembly GCA_018904325.1. Lineage (NCBI taxonomy): Eukaryota > Metazoa > Arthropoda > Insecta > Diptera > Drosophilidae > Drosophila > Drosophila murphyi. The sequence continues at coordinate 54,691 of JAEIFX010000879.1, read as the reverse complement.
ATAGCAATTAACAAATTGCTGCGGGACATGGAGGGGGGCGGCTGCAAAACGGTTGCATATGCAGATGACGTTGCGGTAATTTTCAGGGGAAAATACTCACAAATTCTCTGTGACTTAATAACTAATAAACTAAAAATACTGTCATTCTGGGCACAAGAGAGTGGTTTAGGGGTAAACCCAAGTAAAACGGAACTTATTCTTTTCACAAGGAATTACAAGGTCCCTTTTCTTGTCCCATCCAGAATAATGTGAACTTACTCTTCAAAAACAGTGCCAATTTCCTAGGATTGACACTAGACAGGAAACTAGACTGGAACCCCAATATCCAAACACGGGTTAAAAAGGCAACATTCGCCCTATATACGTGTAGGTAATCCATTGGGCTGAAATGGGGTATGTCCCCAAATATCGTTCAATGGTTATACACATCTATAGTCAGACCTATACTTCTGTATGGCGTCGCAATATGGTGGCCCTGTCTTTAAAAGAAAACCACCCTTTCTAAACTAAACAAAGTTCAGCGTATGGCTGAACTATGCATATCAGGGGCGCTTCGTACAACACCTAGTGAGGCACTTAACGCCATCTTGGACATTCCGTGTCTGGAAAGACAAGGAATGGAAAATGCAACACTTACGGTCATAAGACTCAGAGAATCTCTCGCCTGGACTACTCAGAGTACTGGTCATGCCTTTATACTAGAAGGGAAACCGACCATCCCTTCTAAAACAGATTACTGTGTGCCAGTAACACAACTGGGAACATCCTTCAATACATACTTCCCTCAAAGGGAAGAATGGGTTCATGGCACCTCCGGCAACCATAACCTTCTTTACAGATTGCTCCAAACTAGACAACCGCATAGGTGGAGGGCTCTACTCCGAGCAACTCAACATACAGTTATCCTTCAGCCTTCCCACATACTGCAGTGTCTTTCAAGCTGAGGTACTGGCCATAAAGGAAGCTATAGACTGCCTAGAAAGGCTCAAAGTTAGCCCTGGCTACATAAACATATATATTGACAGTCAGGCAGCAATTAAATCAATCAGCTCGATATCTTCCAATTCGATATCAGTAACAAGGTGCCACAAATCTCTACACGAGATGGCTAAACAGCATGTTATTAACCTAATATGGGTTCCTGGTTACCAGGACATTGAAGGCAACTGCAAAGCCGATGAGTTAGCTAGGAAAGGTACCATACTACCGCTCCTCGTGGACAAGGAAGGTATAAGTATGCCTCTAGCTACCTGTGCGCTCAATATCAAGGAGGAACATAGGCGCAGGTCATGCAGAAAATGGCAAAGTGCCACCTGTGGGCATAGCATACCAGACATGGCCAAGCATTAACTCCAAGCACAGCAAAGAGCTGTGCAGTATGAGTCGGACTAACTGTTCCGCAGTGATCCAGGCACTAGCTGCAAAGAGGAGGAAGAGGTGGAATCTCCGGAACACTTCTTCTACCTCTGCCCAGCACTTGCCAGGAAAATGCTGGCAATCCTGGGAAATTACTCCCTAACTGGTTTATCGGAGCTCCGATATATGAGACCGGCCAAGATAGCGAAATTCATAAACGCATCGGGCTGGGCGAATGTTTGACATGTTAGAATGCTTTGGAGGCACGACTGCAGGAGAAAATCCCTGGATTCCATTCGGTATCACAACGGGCCAAATATGGCCTAAGTATGTCAGCCCAACGGGCTGACAACCGATAGAACCAAACCTAAGCTGTGCACCTCGCTCAAGCTTTTACAAATTGGCATTTGGACAGCATATGGTCACAAACGGCAGTAGTTACAAATTATTGAGAACCCTTAGCATGCTAGAGGATCGCAGCCTACAATTTAGTCGAGAAGACTCTTTTGATCTCTTGCGTAGTAAAGCGAAAGATTCTAGGCAATCTCAGCGCGCACGAAATGAGAAGGCCTACAACTTGCGAGTCAGAAAAGTGACATTCAAAATCGGTCAAGAGGTGTATAGGCGCAACTTTCAACAAAGCAACTTTGTGAAGGGATATAGCTCTAAACTAGCCCCAAGCTTCGTCAAAGCCCGAATTCGTAGGAAAGTTGGTAATTATTACTAAGAGTTGGAGGATTCTCAAGGAAGACTTATTGGCAAATTCCATGCAAAAGATATTATTCCATCGTCGGCAAGCGTGAATCTCGCTCGTTGTGTTCCACCCCAAGCGTGACTTTAGTGGGGGAAAATGTAGTGCGCCTACCTAGGTTAATAGAATTGTCTGCCTACGAGTATGCCTTGGTTTCTTTTAATACCAAGCCGAGCTTTCGCCGACGCCCTCTATGAGATTGTAGTGCGCCTACCTAAGTGAATAGAATTTTATGCCTACGATTATGCTTTGGTTTTTTTTAAGCCGAGCTTTTACCGACGCCCTCTATGAGATATAGTACTATGTCGAGCCCTTTTTGGTTAGTTGATTAAAAATTTTTCTGATAGCTGCCTTGAGTTTTTGTCTGCCAAAAGGTGTGGTCGTACGATCCCAACGACTTTGCTTTTTGTTCGTTTCGTGGATATAGAAAAGTTACACGTGGACGTGATCAAAATCGTCCCTAATCCGAAATTTTTTCTCTCAACTGAACGAATAATATAATTGCCACCGGCCAAAAATTCTCTGTAGGCACGTGCGTCTCGACAAACAAATAAAAATTATTTCGTGGGGAAGAATACATTCCCAAATTGTTTCATCGGCAATAACCACTAGAGAAACCATCAACAATGATTTGCCGTTAAACGAGAAAAAAAGAAGAAAAACTCTGAACTTAAATAAATATAATAAATATATTATCATTAAATATATATAAATATGATAACAGAGCATGACCAATTGGACTGCTGAAAAAAAAAAAAAGAAGAGATATATATGTTTTTGCCACGGAACTGATCGGCTGATCAGCCAGCGCCAACCGCCATCGCCAACTCGGGTCCACGGTACAGTTCCCGCTGCACCACAGTGCTATGGAGAGGATGGAGGCTTCCCCTGCGTCTACAGCGTCGATTCATGAAGCGATCCGGCATATATGCCTACAATTTGCCTAACCTTATCTCATTTTTAATAGTGAATTGCATTTTTTTTTTTATCATTATTTGTAATATAAAACAAAAACAAAATTTAATAAAAACTAATTAAAAATTAAATTCATTAATTATTACAATTAGCCAAGTCAATATAAAGTGAAATCAAACCATGAACCATATTAAGTCTAATTGGTGCAAACAAGTTATATTAAACAAACAAAAAAAAAAAAAAGAATAAGTCAAGAAACAAAAAAAAAAAAAAAATTACAACACTCGCCAACATTAAAATTGTTCTTTTTAAATTTAACGCTAATCAATTGTCCTCTCATGCCAATCCGATGCCCCGCCTACAAAAGATCTTTTGGATGTGGAGGATATTCAAGTAAGTACATCTGATTCCGAACTTTACTTTTCGTTTAAATTTTATTGCTGGTAAGAAGCAATAATACTTCGATGTTAAAGTGTGTTAAAAAGGCGAAAAAAACGTGTTAAATTACAAGTGCAAAACTCTCTCAATTTGGTGATGAGAAAGACATAGAAAAAAAAACTCACTCAACTGTGATCGCCCTTACAATGAGCGGAAAAATTTTGAGTGGGCTTTTAAGTCGTTAATCAAAAATTAAAGCACATCCCAAAAGTATGCTAACACTTTATATCGAAGTCGCTGCGGAAAAGTATGAATGAATAAACTCAGAAATAGAAATGAAACATTCGAATACAAAAAAAAATAAATGAATAAATAGACATATATAAGGGAAATAAATATAAATAAATAAAATATAAATAATATAATAAATACATATTATTATTAATATTATGAAAAAAAATATAAAATAATAATAAATAAATACTCATAATATTGAAGTAGTATATATCAGTAGAGAAATAATAAATGAAATAAGAAAATGATTTACAAAATTAAATAAATTAATAATCTGGTTTTGCCCTAATACTCCTTATGTTCCAAGATATTTATTTTTTGATTTCATTTTAATTTTGGTGTATTTTTTCGATTTAAAGAAAAAAAATTTAATTAAATTAAATTCACAATAAAAAAAAATTTGTTATATATATTGCATAAGTAAATAAAATAAATTTGAATACGGGTTTCCGAAAAAAAAACAAATTTAAAAATTGAAATAATTAAGACAAAATGAATTTCTTATATTGACGATAGAAATTGTACACCAAATTCTTTTTTTTTCCTACTGACCAAAAATAAATAAAATGAGAAAGGTCTAATTAGCTAACTACTATTGATATTAAGTTGGTAAAAATAATTCACATTAAAATCTATTGCACTTATTTTGTATTATAATAAACCTTATAATTTCTTTCATATTATTGTATTTTTTTTTTTTTTGTTAACTGCAACAAGCTCATTTAAAGTTATAATTTTCAAATAATGTACAATATAAAAATATTCATTGTTACACAATGAAAATTAATTACCCATAGACTAAAATCAAAGTAAATGAAAATCTGTTATTTTTCTTGGGAGTCATGCAACGCACAGAGGATGAACAGAGGATGAAATAAGTAGTCGTTGTTTTAGGGATCATCAAATATTATTATGTTTAGCCTGATGATCTAGGTAGGGTGGGCATCTGCTGTGGCAATTACATCAGTCCAGCTCAAACGACGAAAACCCAGGAGTGTCGCCTCCATATTATATTTAGGAGATCGTTCCTATTACCTTCTCCTCTTTTCCCCCTTCCCAGTAATATGTTCGAACTATAACCGCACGCTATATCTTTTAATTAGTATTATACACAGCGAGCATGTAGCGCAAGGAACTTTAAGGAACCCCGACCAACTACCGATCATACATCCGGAACCAGCGCGTGCACCACTTCTTGTAGGCTACATTAACATCTGTTCGTCAAATACCTACTCCTCACGTGCGGCCTCTGTCTGAAGTACAAAATCAAACGGTAGAGCAATCCGTTCATTTACCTTCGACAATGGCACCGACATCGGGCTTCGCTCAAAGCCAGACAGCAAGGAATGATTCTACAATTCTGGTGGTGATAGGTCGCATTCGGCAGCTGCAGTAACCCCTGTTAGTGGAAGATTCGGTTCTGACATTCGTCCAGATCAGATAAGTCAGATAATGGCTAATTGGAAAATAGGTTTACAGGCAAGGCCACTATGTCCATAGAAGATTTTCTATATGGCGTAGAAGCTTTGGGTGGCGTAGAAATTGGATGGTATTTTCGAGTTGACGGCCAGATCTGCCAGTAACCTGTTTGATGGGAGTGCTAGCGAATGGCACTGGCGCTACCACAAAAGTGTCCCGGAAGTTTATTGGCCAGACTTGTGGTCAATTTAACGATAACTGGACGGACAGGAATATAAGGACCGAAATAGAACATCGTAAGCAAAGATCAAAATAATCATTTGACGATATTTATGGAATCATAGCTGCCTTAGTGGATAAACTGTCCGAGCCCATGTCCGAAAAGTCTTTGGTAAAGACATTCAGCATGAGATATTATATGAGCCTGCTAACTCTGAAGGATTTGCGTCACATAGTTCAGACTCCAGAAATCTTCATGCATTCAGTTTTAAAAGCAAAGCAATCAGTTGTTCCTCGACGACGAGTGAATGCCATTTCCATCATCAAATCTGAGATGGTCTCTGACGAAGAAACTACATCCAATGTTGAGTGTTACTTGACGGTGGTAGATTTGTCATGCTGGAATTGCGCTGGAAAAGGTCACCGATACCAAGAGTGTATGACAGAGCGTAGAGTATTTTGTTATGGCTGCGGAAAAGCAGATACTTACAAACCAAGTTGTACAAACTGCAATGCAAGCGTTTCAAAAAACTATTACGCACTTACACCCCGCAAACAGTTGGTCAACAAAGCGACCAAGACCGACTAGCCTTGTCGCTTCCAGCCTCATGTCAATCCATTCAACCAGACTTACCTTCCAGCAATCAAGTTGACCTACCGGACGGACCAAAAACCCGTTCTAAACGTCGTAGAATTGATTTTAAAAATTTATGCCGAATAGGAAAAAAAATTGCTGTTAGCTTCAATAATAGCCACACCTAAAGATTTACGCCCTCATGCCCAGGTAGTGCTGCTTGGTAAAACCGTAGTGTGACTTATGGACACTGGGGCTTCGGTCAGCTGTATCGGGGGTACTTTCGCTTCTGAACTCCTTCATGGGGATCTAAATTATAAGGCAATGAACTCCAAAGTAAGGACGGCTGATGGAAAAGCCCAAAACATTGTTGGCAGCGTATTTGCAGAAGTAATTTACAGGGGAGAGACTAAGAATTTAACATTCTATTTATTTCCTTATCTAGATGCAAAACTTTACCTTGGAATTGACTTCTGTTCTTCCATAAGTTATTTGTTGATTTTCTGGGACCCTATCCACGCAGCAAATCTGGAAATATAGGTATTTTTGTTGTACTAGACCATATGTCGAAATTTCCATTTTTAAAGCCCGTCAGAAAATTTACTGCTGAAGCTGTCAGACATTACCATCATCCCAAGCGTGATTTTAGTGGGGGCGAAAATGTAGTGCGTTTGGTTAAGTTAATAAAATGGTATGCCTACTATGATGCCTTGGTTTTTTTTAAAGCCGAGCTTTTGCCGTCGCCCTCTATGTGATATTGTACAAAGTCGAGCCCTTTTTGGTAACTTGATTAAAAATTTTTGTCCGCCGAAAGGGATAGTCGTGCGAGTCCCACCGACTTTGGTTTTTTCTCTGTTCGGGGGATATAGAAAAGTTACACGTCACTAACCCGAATTTTTTTACTGAACGAATAATATAATTGCCACCGGCCAAAAATTCTTGGTGGGCAAGTGGTTCTCCGGCAAACAAATAAAAATGATTTCGTGGGGAAAATATTTTCCAAATTGTTTCATCAGCAATAACCCTTAGTAAAATCAGCTACAATGATTTGCCGTTGAGCGAAAAAAAACTATGAACTTAAATAACTAGAATAAATATATTATCACTAAACATATATAAATATGATAACAAAACATGTCCTGAAAAAAATATATGTTTTTGTCACGGAACTGATCGGCTGATCAGCCGATGGTACAGCTAAGTGGAGTTTTCCAGCGCCAACCACCATCGCCAACTCGGCTCCACGGTACAGTCACCGCTGCACCACAGTGGTATGGGGAGGTTCGAGGCTTCCCCTACGTCTACAGTGTCGATTCATCAAGCGATCCGGCTTATATGCCAACAATTTGCAAACATCATTGCAAACCTTAACTCATATTGAATAGTGAATCGAATATTTTTTTATTATTATTTGTAATATAAAACAAAAACAAAATTTAATAATAACTAATTAAAAATTATATTCATTAATTATTACAATTAGCCAAGTCAATGTAAACTGAAATCACACCATGAACCATATTAAATCTAATTGGTAAGCAGCAATAATACTTCGATGTTAAAGTGTGTTAAAAATTAAAAAAAAGTGTAAAATTACAAGTGCAAAACTCTCTCAATTTGGTGATGAGAAATACATAGAAAAAAAAAACTCAACTTTGACGCCCTTACAATGAGCGGAAGAATTTTGAGTGGGCTTTTAAGTCGTTAATCAAAATTAAAGCACATCCCAAAAAGTATGCTAACACTTTATATCGAAGTCGCTGCAGAAAAGTAAGAATGAATAAACATAGAAATATAAATGAAATATTCGAATACAAAAATAAAAATAAATATATAAGGAAAATAAAAATAAACAAATAAAATATAAATAATATAATAAATATACATTATTATTATTATGAAAAAATAATAATAATAAATAAATAATCATAATATTGAAGATGTATATATATATAAGTAGATAAATAATAAATGAAATAAGGAAATGATTTACAAAATTAAACAAATGAATAATTCGGATTTGCCTTAATACTCCTTATGTTCCGAGATTTTTTTACGTCATTTTAATATATTTTTATTTTTCGATTTAAAGCAAAAATTTAAATAAATTAAATTCACAATTTAAACGAGAAAAAAATGGTTATGTATATTACATAACTAAACGAAATAAATTTGAATATGGGTTTCCAAAAAAAAAAAAAGAATTTTTAAAATTAAAATAGTTAAGGCACAAATGAATTTATTATATTAACTATTGAAATTGTATATCATTTTTTTTTTCGTTCTGACCAAAAATAAATAAAATGAAAAGGTCTAATTAGCTAAATTCTATTCATAATAAGTTGGTAAAAATAATTCATACTAAAATCTATTGCACTTATTTTGTATTTTGTTAAAACCCTGTAGCTTTATAGCCCATCTTACGAGTCTGCCTAATATAATAGCACTCGGAGCATTAGGCACACTTGCCTCTTGTGGTGCAAGAGAATAAACGACATACCAGAAAAATTGAAGCCATTGCTTTAGGCAATGGACTCTATCTAAGACCATTTCAAAAGGGATATGGTATATCAACTGACTTTCCAAAAAAAACGGAAAAGAGTCTGTGGTATTGTTAACTTGGATCTTTCAACTGGAGCTGAAACACATTGGGTAGCTTACTACAAAGCATATAAGCAAATCAGATATTTTGATAGTTATGAAAATTTACCACCACCTTTAGAGCTTATTAGATATTTAGGAGAGAATATAAAATACACTTATAACCAAGTTCAACGATTCTTTTCTTTTAACTGTGGTCACTTATTTTTAAGATTTCTATTACTGCAGCATAAACCTGCTGATTTAAATTAACTTATTCGTAACGTATCGAATTTTAAAATAAATAAATTACGGAAAAAAAATCAGATTATATTTTATTTTATTCAAGTATACAACAACTGTATATAGTTATACTATCTTCAGTATGATTAGTGTGATTATATTGCTTAAATCGGGAATCATCTGAAAAACCGTGTTAAACTGTATTAAACCACATGAAAAACCATGATAAACCACACGATAAACTGCATCAAACCGCTTGAAAACTAGATACCACCTGTACAGGTGATTTTCGGTTTAGATCTGTTGGTTTTTTAATTAAAAATGAATGAGCACATACTGAAAGAATTGACAAAAACAAGAAACGCACTTAAAAGAAAATTTCAAACCATTAAATTAGGTAGAGCCGCATATGAATATCAATTAGAGGAGACGGTTAATCCAATAACCCAACCTCTTCAGAAAATTGTTAGAGGGAATATAATAGCAAATCAGTTGATGAAAGTAAAAAAGAAGAAGAGGACGGACAAGTAAATAGTAGGAATGAAATTAAAAGTGATGAAAATGATATGATTCACTGGAAAAGGGAATATCTGAGCTTCAAACAGAAGATTTATCATTAGCACCAAGCGAAGAGAGTGATAATACACCTGATACAATTAGTAATGAAGACTATAATCAAACGAATGAAATAACTGATGAGTTCTTTAATCTTAGTTTAAATGATTTAGAACGTCAGAAAAAGCTCGATAAAGCATTTTCACCTACTAATAAAAAGTGGACAAATTATTTTGGGGAGTTTTAAAATATATATTTACCACAAGAAAATTTACCTGGAATCTGATGAAAAGTAGAATCTTACTCCTGGATTATACTCTTTGATTTACTTGAAAGATCCTAATGGTTATGATGAAACGGATTTGGATGTAGATCAGAAGATCTTATCAAAAACCAACGCCCGTAGAAAAAATTATCTACTCGTACTTAATGGCCCGCTTAAGGGAAATCGTCAAAAAAGTACACTCAAATAATAAAAAAAAACTTTTCTAAAAAAATTATGATTCAACTGCAATATCTACACCTCTAACTAAGAAATCCATGCAAGAGGGTGTAAGTTTTATGACATTCAGTTCAACTAAGTCAAATTATGTATATTGGAACGATCCAAATGAGATCGTTGATAGACTTAAACTTTTAGCTAGCTCACAGGCAGCTGGTAATACTAATCATAATAATGAAATCGTTTCGATAGTTGAACAACTTTGTGAAGCAAAAATTATTTATTGAAATGGTGGAATTGCGGATTCTATGACAGGGAGTGGCTTATTGCTATTGGTTTTTAGTTTATTTATTATTGGAGTTAATTTACTGCTTTTGGGTGGGGGAGTGACAGGTGTGTAACCTTTTTTAGAAAAATGTGTGGTTTTGGATCACGTATGAGACATTTATGATCGAAGGGTATAGATTTATCGCTGACCCATTGTTTTATTTGTGGGTTGACATCAGGTGGAGGATCACTCAGCATCAATTGTGTGTGCGTACGTGATTGTGTATTTAAGGAGGATATTGTGTGCTAGGTGTGTAACCTGTATGCTACAATCAAGTGGAAGATCAGGTAGCAGCTGCCGCACTGTTGTGCATGTACATGATTTGATTTTTGAGGGTGGGTGCACTGATCAGTGGAAATGTAATGCTCGCTTCTCTTTTGTCACTTTTTGTAGTGACCCTCCTTATGTTAAATTCACAATAATTTTAAATAATAGCCTGCCTTGCTTTGTGCAGCTTTGAAATAATAGTCTGCGTTGCTTTGTGCACCTGTGGGCTTCATACCTAATATTATAGATTCTGATTTCTAAAACCTTAGTAGTTTTCGAACTCTACAATCGTTAACTGGAATTTGGCCTTTGCAATGAGGGCACGAGCTCTCAATCTATTACGATTTGTGGTTTCCCACGAAGTGACCAGTTTGACACGTTTTCCATCGTTTTTCCATAGACTGCATTATTTAACAATTTGAAAAATCTTTTCAAAATTGTTTTTTGCTAATATTCTGTAATATGTATTTAAGTCTATATACTTTTTAAGCCAGGGAGACTGTTTAAACTCAAACATTTTATGTATTTTTGTCAATATTAAATCATTTCTTAGGCATTGAAGGTTTCTATAAAGAATGGGATACTTTATTTTCGACCTAAGGTCGGCAGCAAGTTTATGAACTTTGGCCTCCGGAGTAGGCTTCTGGTTGGGCGGACAAAAAGGTAGATCATTATGGTATTCGTGAAGAGAGTCTGGATGCAAAAATCTACCTCTAGAATGAATCCAGACCCTGAATTATCTTTTTACAGATGAAATACCAAATGCATTTAATTCTGCATCATTCATCCATCTAAAACCAGGATATGGGAGATGTTGAGACATTGCCCAACCATATAAATTATTGGCATCTAAATAAAACAGGAATTCTGAAGGGTTAGTGCTATCATAACTCTCCATATACATATGGTTGGCTTTTGAATAGCGCCTACAGCACTGATCCAATCCGCCACGAATACCATTTTGGATAAACCTATACATATTTATATTGTGAGGAGCTATAGAAGCATGCACTATATATGTTCACGAATGGGCATGCGAAATGCCCGTGAGCATGTTATATGCGCCCTCCATTGACGGCAGACAATGACTGGCGCAAGCAAAAGGGTAGTGGAAAAGTACCAGAAAATCACCGGGGTACAGTCCTGGCAAAGGCGGCCAGCCACGGCCTATAAAATGAGCGCCACCGCACAAGGCTGGGAATTAGATAAGCGACGCTGTGTAATTAAACACGCGAGATTGTGCAATTAAACAAAGGGGCTGCGCACATATACGCGAGACGGTGCGAACATATGTGCGAGTAAAAATCAAAGATACCAGTGAAAGTGCAAGGACACGGAGTGTCCAACTCAACAAGACACAAGTATCACAGGACATCGAGATCCTGAAATTAGGTGAGAAACGTATATCCTTGCCACGCTTGAATTGTGGCAACAGGCGATATCCGCAAGGAAACAAGTGAAGCAAGCGAGGGTTGGTTTGTGATTAGCCAGAGAGTGAGACACGCGAATCCTGACTCACAAAAGGACTAGGCGCAATCCTTGGGGAACAAGGAGGCCGTTAATCCTGGTGAGCATCAGGAGTGCTGTACGGAATCTCTGGCTGGCAGACTGAGATCCTGGGCTTGAGTAGCTGGCGGGCGGAGCGCCTGGGGCAGATTCTGGCGCACAGGAGCTCGAATCAAACCTGATCAAGGACACCGATGTGTGACGAGACGCCACGGAACAAGTAACAATTAAGCGATCAGAAAAACCAACATTGGAAAGTGTAATTTCAAGCAATACAAGTGAAATAAAATAAAGCAAGTTTTAATATATTGACGATGTGTTATTAATTATTGCAAATGCAATATAAATTTGTTGCTCGAACCCTCCGCTCGACTGAGTTTTAGCCTAGGTAAAACACAAACTAGCAAATAGGTCCGTTACAATATCAGTTAGCAATTCAAGTTCTATTTTTATGGTCTTTAAAATTGCATCCCATGAGAGACCGGGTGTAGCATAATAGTGGGCGCGATCTAATGAATACATTTTCTTGCAAATTGCACGAACATTTTCGAACACATCCGACAGTAAAGGACATCAGTCTTAAGATAAAATTCATGTAATCTTTAAGACTTTGACATCAAAAACTGACCAGACTTTTTGAGCGTGGGAATAATCCTCGAGCGAACATTCTGTATTGGTTAAACTGTTAAAGAATTTATATATGGGGAGAAGAGCTGACTCATCTAATCTGCTCTCTGAGTCAATATACTCATAGGGAAAGATCCCCTTCCTACGTATTGGATGAAATTCATCATCTAATGTGAAAAATGCTTTAACGTTATTGAAACTGTCTATATCTAGATTGCAACTAAGTGCATCTAGACTTGTTGCCATGAATGTCATGGGATGCAATATGAATTTATTTTGATGGTGAAATGTACAACTCCTTATTAAGGGGGTGTACTTTTTATATCACCTTCAACTTTATTTAATTCTCTAACGAGCAAATGAGAATTATATTTGAAAAAGTTGTGGAAAAATACAGAAACAAAAAGGGTGAAATTTGAAATGATATGTTGAGAAGATGCTACAACATTCTCACTCAATTATGAATTGAGGGGGGTGAGTATACAGTCAAAATCTGCATATACAACAAGAGGTTCGTTTTTTCTTCCGAAGGGAGTTGACCAACCTTCCCACACTGTTGCCTGTGCTCTGTATGCATCCTCTCATTATGCGAAAAATTCAGACACATCTTGCAGAAGTACAATTGCGACTTGTGTGATATAAGTTGGCGTCTTACGAGTCTGAAAGTATATAAAAAACAAATATATATGTTTTAAAAAATTTTGTTTTTTTGAAAAAGATTATTTGTTTAAATATTACCTTGACAAATTTTTATCCACCACGAAATGTCCGCTCTCCTCACTCTCCAGCAACTTAAGGCTTATGTGGTTTTTCTTCTCCATCCCCGTCACATACAATCCGTTGACTGCATTTGACTCCTTATCGAAACCAAAAACATTTATGCTAATGTTTTGGTTTTGAGCTTCAAAAATTTTTATGTGATCCAACGGTAGTGGGAAATCCAAATTGGAAAAATTGAGCGTGAGTGCTCCATCAATTTTGATTAATTTACTCTTAGTCGCATTAACTTTATATGCTGAGCATCGCGCAGGCTGGTTATTTGCTGGTGCTTTTAGGGCTGATATTAATGCCCATTTAAAACAAAATTCATCAATATTTTTAACATTGATGATTGCCTTCTTATTCCTCAACACTTTTTGGTGTTTCAAGAAAGCTTGAAACTTTGAGTGGAGTATATTTATTAATATTTATCGCCAGTCTTAAGATTTGGGACAACATCCAACCACTGTCCTTTTTAGAATTCATCCATTTTCACACAAATTATTGCTGAATGATCTTTGATGATCTCTCCAAGATCACAATATGCTGTTAAGATACTCATATTAGACTGATGAGATTTAATTGTCATCAGCAATTCATCATCAGCGAATTTAATATACTCTGCAAGGAGTTCAATATTCATTTTGCAGGCTGTGTGAGTTAGCAATACATTTTTGAACTAGTGGAAGCACTTATTGAGCTGCTTCACTCAGAAACTCCATTGGTTCGACCAAATTTGTGTGATTATTCTCAAATGAGAATGTCAAAATCCGATTTTTGAACCCGCTCGAAATTAGTTTCACCTGACTATTTATAGGCGTAAAAACAAGCATATTGTGGGCATTGGAACGAAGATGCGCGCTCCACTTCGATGATGCAATTCGTTTATTGCATGCGGTGCAGACCCTGGCTTGAGTTGGTACTCCATTAGAGTTGATATTGGAAGCGACGGAGTTGCTGTTGTTGGTGGTGGTGGTAATGGAGTTGATGCTGTTGGTGGTGGTCACGGAGTTGATGATGGAGCTGGTGTTAGTGGTGCTGGTGATGGAGCTGATGATGGCGCTGGTGTTGGTGGTGGTGGTGAGGTTGGGATTGGTGATGATGTTGTTGACGATGATGGAGTTGGTTGGATTGGCGGGTATGCTTGTATTAGCCACATAAGTCAAGTGATCTAAATAATTTGGGTGGCTCTGTCCTTGAGCCGAGTTATTCCGGGCGACATAGTTAAATCCCTTGACGGCGTTCATGGAGTTGTTCTTGTTGTTGAACGCCTTTCTTCTTTTTTTGGGTTCATTTTTAAAACTTTGAAAGCACAAACAAACGAGATGACGATTTTGGAGTTCGAAAACTACTAAGGTTTTAGAAATCAGAATCTGTAATATTAGGTATGAAGCCCACAGGTGTACAAAGCAACGCAGGCTATTATTTCAAAGGTGCACAAAGCAAGACAGGCTATTATTTCAAATTATTGTGAAATTAGCATATTAGGGTTAGGCATTAGGGTCACTACAAAAAGTGACAAAAGAGAAGCGAGCATTACCTTTCCACTGATCATTGCACCCACCCTCAAAAATCAAATCATGTACATGCACAACAGTGCGATAGGTGCTACCTGATCTTCCACTTGATTCTAGCACACAGGTTACAGGTTACACGCCTAGCATACAATATCCTCCTTAAAAACACAATCACATACGCTGGGTGATCCTCCACCTGCTGCCAACCCACAATAAAAAAAGGGTCAGCCATAAATCTATACCTTTCGATCGCAAGTGTCTCATACGTGATCCAAAACCACACATATTTCTGAAAAAGGTTACACACCTGTCACTCCCCACCCAAAAACAATAAATTAACCCAAATAATGAAGCATTTAAAAATCAAAAGCAATAACCCGCTTCCTGTCATAGAATCCCCAATTCCTTACTATTTATGATGATGTTGTGCTGAACTTATTTGGTCGGGGAGCTCTTGTTTGTTGAATGCGTTCAATTTTAGCTGCAAGTCATCCAGATCATTATCTTCTTGTACCTTGTTCTCTGATATGTTAATTTGAGCCGTGTTTGGCTCGATTATGTTGCCAAAATGTAGTTCCATTACAGAATGTGTTGCAAGGATTCAATTATTAGGGTGGTGTGTTTTTGACCATACTATTTTGATTTGTCTATGAGTTACTTGACACATTGTTGTTGTTTTGTTGTTAAAAAGTTGAAACAATATTGAAAAGTTCTAATATTGATGTTGACTACCACTAGAGTCTTATTCTCAATACTACATGAGTGTCGGTGACTGTGCCTTCTGCTCGCATAATTCTGTACAGGTGAATCACGTCAGATGATGTCACTGGTAGCATATGATCTGGCGGCAAATGATCCCGTATTTTATCCAATTGTTCCTTTAATTGATCGGGAGAAATCAATAATGGGCGTGCCAAAATTCCAATCAATATAACAACGCCATAAGTCACTTTTTTTTTTCTTTCCCAACATAATAAGAGAATAAATGTGGTTTTATACAGATATAACACTTTTACAAAAAATAATCCAATATAAACCCAAAAGGAAAGGGGTATAAAGATAATCCAATATGAACCCAAAAGGAAAGGGTATAAAAATAATCCAATATAAACCCAAAAGGAAGGGGTATAAAAATAATCCAATATAAACCCAAAAGGAAAGGGTATAAAAATAATCCAATAAAAACCCAAAAGGAACAGGGTATAGTCTATACTCACACTGACGGCAGACAATGACTGGCGCCAGCAAAAGGGCAGTGGAAAAGTACCAGAAAATCACGCCACCAGAAATCACGCCACCAAAAGATCACGCCACCGAGGTACAGTCCTGGCAAAAGGTATCCAGCCGCGGCCTATAAAATGAGCGCCGCCGCACAAGGCTGAGAATTAGATACGCGACGCTGTGCAATTAAACACGCGAGACTGTGCACATATACGCGAGACGGTGCGAACATATGTGGGAGTAAAAATCAAAGATACCAGTGAAAGTACAAGGACACGGAGTGTCATACTCAACAAGACGCAAGGATCATAGGACATCGAGATCCTGAAATTAGGTGCGAAACGCATATCCTTGCCACGCTTGAATTGTGGCAACAGGCGATATCCGCAAGGAAACAAGTGAAGCAAGCGAGGGTTGGTCTGTGATTAGCCAGAGAGTGAGACACGCGAATTCTGACTCACAAAAGGACTAGGCGCAATACTTGGGGAACAAGGAAGCCGTTAATCCTGGTGAGCATCAGGAGTGCTGCACGGAATCTCAGGCGGGCAGACTGAGATCCTGGGCTTGCGTAGCTGTGGTCTTTAAAACCGGGTGTAGTATAATAGTGGGCGCGATCTAATGAATACATTTTCTTGCAAATTGCACGAACATTTTCGAACACATCCGACAGTAAAAGAACATCAGTTTTAAGATAAAATTCATGTAATCTTTAAGACTTTGACATCAAAAACTGACCAGACTTTTTGAGCGTGGGAATAATCCTCGAGCAAATGAGAATCATATTTGAAAAAGTTGTGGAAAAATACAGAAACAAAAGGTGCAATTTGAAAATTAATGTTGCAGGCATTATGCGCTACACCCCTATACAACCCAGTTAAATGGCAATGATCCCTAACTCGATCAATGCCTAAACGCAAGCTATTATTTCGAAGGCGCACAAAGCCAGACAGGCTATTATTTCAAATTATTGTGAAATTTGCATAAGGAGGGTCACTATCAAAAGTGACAAAAGAGAAGCGAGCATTACCTTTCCACTGATCATTGCACCCACCCTCAAAAATCAAATCATGTACATGCACAACAGTGCGCCAGCTGCTAGCTGATCTTCCACTTGATTCTAACACACAGGTTACAGGTTACACGCCTAGCACACAATATCCTCCTTAAAATCACAACCACGTACGCATACACAAGTGCTGCTGAGTGATCCTCCACCTGATGCCAACCCACAATAAAAAAGGGTCAGCCAAAATCTATACCCTTCGATCGTAAATATCTCATACGTGATCCAAAATCACATATTTTCCTAAAAAAGGTCACACCTGTCACTCCCCCACCCAAAAGCAATAAATTAGCTCCAATAATGAAGCAATTAAGAATCAAAAGCAAATAACCCACTTCCTGTCATAGAATCCCCATTTCCCTACTACTCTCGTCGAAGTCATCCTTCGATAGCTGTTTTATTAGGCGCTTCTACTCGGCGGCAGCAGCCTCATCCAAATTGGTCAAGTGCTTGGGCATGGCGCCCTGAAGTGCAAACTCCTCAATGTCCAGATCCGCATCATCATCGAACACAATGCCTACCTGAACTCATACCCATATCAACCAATGTGGACTTGCGATTGTCACCGAAGTCGGGTGCCTTGAGGGTGATGACGCCATCACGCTCCACACTGTTCGTGAAATCGCTGACTAGCTTGCCAGTGGCCTGGTTTCCTTTGGCCGAATTTGTTCGACACGACATGCTCTTCAGCTCAATAGCCTTGGCCTCCGTTACGCCATCCTTAATGATGTCTGGTTCGGATGTGGGTGCCACTTCACCATATCCAGCTTCAATTCCAGCATCAGCATCTTCCTTGTCGGTATCTATGATAAGCGGTACAGACACCATACGCTTCTTATCACCTACCAACTCCAAGTGTCGGATTGTGGACGGTATGGACCGCAATTCGCACTTTTCAAGCTACCCTTTTAATCGGACCTCCAATGTCACAACCAGTCATTAAAAGCTTTTGTTGAACTCACTACGCATTTCATTATAATCACGCCACACCAGTTTCTCATGCTCAAGGATAAACGATTTTTCAATTTTATTCACTAAGTGTAACTTTTCCATAAGCAGCACAGCATCAAACGAAATAATCTCAGATTCCGAACATGAAATGTCAAAACTTTTTAACAAATTATAAATATCGTCAACCTTCCGCTTATAAAACGATATTTTCGCAGGCACACTGTGCTTGTGTTCATATTTACGCTTAACGCGCACAAAATTGCAGCCAAATGCACAAAACGACCAAAGGAACAACTGCTCCGAGAAAGAAACGGTCTCTATGTACTCAATCGCCCACGCTGTAACGGTTATTTGGTTGCTAGGCTAAAACTCAGTCGAACTGAGGGTTCGAGCAACAAATTTATATTGCGTTTGCAATAATTAATAGCACAGCGTCAATATATTAAAATTGCTCTATTTTATTTCACTTGTATTGCTTGAAATTACACCTTCCACTGTTGGGTTTTCTGATCGCTTAATTGTTACTTGCTCCGTGGCGTCTCGCCGTACATCGGTGTCCTTGATCTGGTTTGATTCGAGCTCCTGTGCGCCAGAATCTGCCCCAGGCACTCCGCCCGCCAGCTACACAAGCCCAGGACCTCAGTCTGCCCGCCAGAGATTCCGTACAGCACTCCTGACGCTCACCAGGATTGACGGCTTCCTTGTTCCCCAAGGATTGTGTCTAGTCCTTTTGTAAGTCAGAATTCGCGTGTCTCACTCTCTGGCTAATCACAGACCAACCCTCGCTTGCTTCACTTGTTTCCTTGCGGATTTCGCCTGTTGCCACAATTCAAGCGTGGCAAGGATATACGTTTCTCACCTAATTTCAGGACCTCGATGTCCTGTGATCCTGTTGAGTTTGACACTCCGTGTCCTTGCACTTTCACTGGTATCTTTGATTTTTACTCGCACATATGTTCGCACCGTCTCGCGTACATGTGCGCAGCCTCTTTTGTTTACTTCCACAGTCTCGCGTGTTTAATTGCACAGCGTCTCGTATTTTCTAGCCTTGTGCGGCGGCGCTCTTTTTAGGCCGTGGCTGGCCACCTTTTGCCGAGACTGTACCGAGAGACTGTTTTGCTGGCGCCATTGTCTGCCGTCAGTGTGAGTATAGACAACAGTATTGCTCCCGCAATACTCCTCATACACTAACGGCACATGTCCTGATGGACATGTGTGTCTTACACGTTCAAATGGCTGAACACCAGCGTTAGAAAGGGAGAATGCGAAAGAGAGCGAATTCGCCGCAACTGCATCAGGGCCGGATTTCGGCCTGAATGGACAGTTGTTGTGAGGGCGCATATAACATGCTCACGGGCATTTCGCATGCCCATTCGGTAACATACATATATATATATATATATATGTTTATAATCATAAACACACACATATATGCATGCTCACAAGTGCATGCTTCTATGGCTCCTCACAACGCACAGCTGCTTATGTACACGAAAGTTCACGAAAGTTCAAGCGAAGCAGAGACACACACTAATCGACGATTGAGTTGTGGATTTCTATTGCACTTGTTGTTGTGTCTGTTTTATGCACCTTTGGTTGTTCAATTTAGGAGTTTTTTGCAAATTAGGGCATTCATTTTCTGTTTTGTGTTATTGTTTATTAAACGCACTTTATGGTTTAATTACAACGATACACGAGTAACAAAGAATCACGTCGGGGTCACCAAATGTTTGCGCTATCAGCTTTTTCATAGCTTTTTCCTATTTTCAAGTTAACAACACTAAGTTATTTCCATGTTATAAACTTAATTGAGTGTATCTAGACTGGCACCCAAATGCTTCGTCTTTTCTTAAAGATTTGAATCCACTTGCTAAACGTTTAGACTAGAAGCCAAATGCTTAGTTTTTCGACAACAAGAGTAATTAACGATCGATCAGCCGAAAATGATGGCATGCTGAGCCGTTTACCGTCCGCTCGATTTATCACCGGCTTGGATATGAAACACGCCTATTGGCACATTCCGTTAGATTCTCATTTAATTTTATTGCAAGAAATAGCTTTAAGTTTACGAAAAGCTAATCTTACCATTAACATCAGTAAATCGAACTTTTGCATGACAGAAATTACATACCTTGGGTTTATCATCGGGGAGGGTCAAATAAGAACAAACCCAGACAAAATAAAAGCTATTTCAGAGTTTCCGGTGCCTACCACAGTAAAAGAATTACGCCGATTTTTGGGATTATCTTGCTGGTACCGTTGATTTGTGGACAACTACGCTTCTGTCACTTTTGCATTAACAGAGTTGTTAACCAAAAAATTATGGTTTAGAGTGGCATGAGAAACCTCAACAGTCTTTTCAAAATTTAAAATCGTGTTTAACGAATTCCCCAATATTAATAACCCCCGATTTCTCAAAACCATTTATTTTGCTTTGTGACGCAAGCATGTATGGTATCGGTTGCGTATTAGCTCAAGAGAGAGACAACACGGAATTACCAATTGCCTACATGTCTGAAAAATTAAATAAGGCCCAACGTCGAACTTATAGCAAATACCCCATGCAAACACAAATTTCATAAACATTGCATTGTAGAGCACATTAGGAAGGTTCCAAACTGTCCGACATGTTCGGCAGACTGCACTGCTATGGCGTTGACATTTTCCAATAATACCTTATTCGATGAATTGCAGCAAGAGAGATCGTTGCAGCAAGTGAATCTCAAGACCCTAATGACTTTCATAAGAAGCCGACAAGGAGACAGCAGTATTCGAATAACAATCGAGGAGCGACTCCCAGACGAGGTATATCAACTAGATCTACACAAAGAACAACTTTAGAGCGTACTATTCAGTTACTGAATTAGAATGATTTGCTGTTATCAAGGGTAATAAAAGTTTCGTTCCTACATTGAAGGACAGGAATTCGTCGTTATTGCAGACCATACAGTATAACCATGGCTGATGCGTCAAAAAGATTTATCTGGGAGATTAGCGAGATGGTCAATGAAATTAAGAAGTTTCACTTTCACAATCGTGCATAGAAAAGGATCCCAGAATGTTGTGGCAGATAGTTTTTGGAGTATTTGAGTCTAATTGAAAACATTTATTTAAACCGTTCCAAGTTACCAGACTTGAAAGTAATTGATAATCATGTTTTTAAAAAAAACCGAGTTCGCCATTGAGGATAAAGCACAAGTAGACTTAACTTGGAAACTCTGGGTTCCATCAGGACTAATTACCGATGTTTTATATCAAGCTCAAGACGCACCAAACTCAGCGCATTGTGGGATGAGTAAGACGGTTGAAAAACTAAAAAAGATACTTATTCTGGTCACGTATGGTCAGTCAAATAAGAACATATACATATATCGGATTGTGAAATATGCCGCACTACTACAATAGCTCTCAAATCTCCAATGGGAAAGCCGTTCAACTCTGATAGACCATTTCAGAAGTTGTACATTGATCTGTTAGGACCCTATCCTCGTACAAAGACCGGTAATATTGGGCTACTCATAATTGTGGACAACTATACTAACTTTCATTTCCTGTGTCCGCTGAAGAAATTCACGGCACAGAAAATTTGTGATTATCTTCAAGGATCACTCTTTTATACTTTTGGAGTACCAGAAGTTATCCTGACATATAATGGATCACAATTTAAATCTAGTATTTTTCAATCATTCCTTACTAGCTTTGGTATAACAAGGATTCCTTATAGATTTAACTGTACAATAAACCTTCACAAAAAAAAAAAAAGAAATTACGTTGGAAGCAACATTGAACCAAGCACTCGGGCAAATCCGCCAAGTACAAACCTTCGGTGGAGAAACGGACGAACTCGGAGCCTTTATAGGAAGGATCGACTTCATAAAGGAACTCTTCCCAAGCGTTGACCCAAGGCAAACATTAATAATGTACAGCGAAATCCAGATGCAGTTACATGGAGAAGCAATGAGGACATCACTAAGGCATGTGCCTTACCATGTACCTTACGTACCAGGAGAGAACACGTTGTGAGGAACTACTAAGAAGAGTTTACAACACATATTTTGGAGGAAGTATTCGTAAGTTCCTCGAAGAACTCGAGTAAAAATCCATCGTAATATTAAATAAGTTAGTAATAGAAAATAATGCAGAAAATAAAACTCAAATGCATTAAATAATACGCTTAGAGATGCAATACATAAAAGACTACCAGACAGCTTATATCTGCTGAATAGATACAGGGTCATCAGTAAATATAATGAATAAAAATTTCTTTAATTACGAAACTTGTCAAACCATAAGTGGAGAAGTAAAATTAAATACCAGCATATCATTAGCACCTAGCAAACTTTGTCCAACAGATCAGAAATTTTACATACACAATGTTTCCAAAAATTTGTACACCACTAATAAAAGATATACAGCTCAGAGAAGCAAATCCAAAACTACAACTAGATAAGTGCGAATTCATGAAAAAAATAAACTGAATTTCTAGGACACATAATAACAACGGATGGAATAAAACCTAACCCAATCAAAATAAAAACCGTTAAAGAATTTCCAATCCCTAAGATTCCAAAAGAAATAAAAAAATTCTTAGGATTATGTGGATTTTACAGGAAATTCATATCAAATTTCGCAGAAGTTGTGAAACTATTGACAATAAAGCTAAAGAAAGGAACAAAAGTCGAAAAAGAAATAACATACATAGAAGCCATTGAGAAATTAAAGTTACTCATAATATCAGACCCAATATTGGTATATACGGATTTCAAGAAAAAATTCTCACTTACTACAGGCGCTAGTAATTATGTGTTAGGAGCAGTTTTATCACAAGATCACAAACCAATATGTTATGCTAGTAGAACTTTAAAGGGCATGAGATAAAATACTCAACGATAGGAAAAGAATTATTAGCAATAATATGGGCAACGCAAAATTTCAGGTCATACTTATTTGGTAGAATAGAGCCTCTTATATGGCTAAATAACATAAAAGAGCCAAACATTAATTTACAAAGGTGAAAGTTAAGACTAAACGAATTCGATTATGAAATCAAATACATACCATAGGCAAAGATAACTACGTAGCTGATGCACTTCCAAGAATTAAAACAGAAGAAAATAACGTATAATGCTCAAGATAGCATAGCAGCGACAATACATAGCGCAAACGAAGATAATCAAAATTGTATTCAAATCACAGAAAGACCATTGCATAATTATAATAATCAAATAGAATTTATAAAACGAAATACCGAAGAAATAAAGAAAATTAGCTATTTTCACAAAACTAAGATCATAATAAATTACATAGAAATGGCAACGAAAGAAACAAAAGAGATCATCAAAGAATATATTTGTGCAAAAAACAGCGTTATATACTTCCCACATGAAGGTGACTACGCAATATTACAAAAAGCTTATTTAGAAATAATGGAAAGAGATTGTCTGATAAAAAATATGAGAACCACAAAAAATTAAAATATATCCAAACTTATTCAGAATTGAAACAAACCATATTATACGACCATACAAAACTTTTACATCCAGGAATAAAAAAACTACAGTAATGTTTAAAGAAAAATATTATTTCCCAGATTACCAAAATCTAATACAAAACATAATTAAAGAATGCGAAATCTGTAATATATCAAAAGTGGAACATAGGGACATAAAATTTAGTTATGAAATAACACCTAAGGTTTTCAACCCTAGAGGAAAATACGTTATAGATTTTTATATGATCAATAAGAAGCAAAGAGCGGTTTAACAAAACAATCAACGAAAAATTAAGAATAATTAATTCAGACACAAACGAAGAAAATAAGTTAACAAAATTCGAAATAATACACTTATACCACTACTGGTAGAACACCAGCAGATATCATCATTTATGCCGGATCACCAGCATACAATACCCAATTGAATAAAATTAAAAAGAACAACAAGCTAAACAAAAAAGAAAAACTTACGAAATAGATACAAACTATAGAGAAATGCCACTTATCAAATCAAAAACAACAAATTCATTCAGGAAAACAGGCATAATAAAACAGGCATAGCAAACATTTCGCAGAAACGAATAAAGGAAGAAAAATCATACATTATAAAATTAAATTCAAAAAGAAAAAGAAAATAAACATAAACAAATATTACAATAATTTCAGATCAACTACGGAAGATTCATCTACCGGTCCATCTGCTAATGATAATACTAACGCTAACAATAACTCAGAGTAATACCCAAAATATAGAAATAAACCAAGTAAAAGCACAAAACGGTTACGTTTTATTTAAAACAGGCTCATTGAGCATACCTTGAGATTTCGAATACCATTACCTAACAATAAACCTAACAAAAATACTGAAATAAATTTAATATCTCAGAAACATGATTTTAGTGCTCAACCACAAATAGAATATCTAGTAGAAAAACTTCATAAGGAAATGAACGGAATAAAAATAATCAAAAGACAGAACCAAGGACTCCTAAATTTAGTGGTAAAAGGTTACAAATATTTATTTGGCACATTAACTGAAGACGACAAAACAGAACTTACTGAAAAAATATACGATTTAGTGGCTAATTTCATATAGGTAAACGAACTAAACAAAGTCATAAAAGCAGTCAATGGGATAGAAATAATGGACGGCATGACAGAAATGTCACAACAGAACAGAAAATTAAGTTTATTACTGTTTAACTTACAACAATTCACTGAATACATCGAAGATATCGAGATGGGTATGACACTGACCAGATTGCGAATTTTTAACCCAAAATTACTAAAACATGATCATTTATTAAATGTCGATTCAGAAAAATTTTTAAATATAAAAACATCAACTTGGATAAAACCCAAGACAAATGAGATTCTAATAATATCACATATACCGAAAAATCTGTCACAAGAAACTTTATATTCAATAATACCATATCCAGACGAAGAAAAGCTCATTTTAACCGAAACTATTAGAGATAAATATTATTTACACAAGAATAAAACTTATTCAGCAACAGAAAATAAACTAATAACAAACAAATCTATAATCGGTATCTTGAAACAAACGAAAGTTCAATGTAAATACACAAAAAAAAAAAAACTATAAAATAAATTTCATAGAACCGAATGTAATATTAACTTGGAACTTCCCCAAAGTCACACTTAATCAAAACTGTATACCACTAAAGATTGAAATTTTAGGGAACAACTTAATCAAAGCAACCAATTGTTCTGTCCAATTGGAAGATATCTAGATATCAATTGTAATATCAGATTTTTCACAAACCGTTTATATCAGTAATAATATGAGTAAAACAGAGCCGTTAGCATTCTTACAAAAAAGAACTCATTAGAGAAAATACAAGAACAAACAATACTTTTTTAATCATAAGCTTAATATCAGTAACAATATTGTCAATAGTAATAATAAGCTATTCTTTGTTCAAATACAAAAATTTACCAAAACAAATGATAATAGAATATAAGAATAGTGCGGCAACGACACAACCCGCCGAAAATGAAGACAAAGCAACCGTGGAAAGCGCCAACGATTTAAGGATGTACCCTACACTGAACGCTTGAGGACAAGCCAATTTCTAAAGGATGGGGAAGTGACATATATTTAGATCACGCAGATCCCCCATGTCCACACTCACACCACACTCACGCTTATCATACAGCATACCAACATCACAGACGCACTTTCTATTAATATAATCATAGCAGGCAAGATAAGACAAGCATACGCAAAGAATGTAACTACCAAAAGAGACCCCTGTATAAATGGCAGGTCAAAGTACCATACAGCATGTCAACAACGCAGACGCACTTTCTATTAATAGAATAATAGCAGGCAAGATAAGATAAGCATCAACAAAAATGCAACTACCAAAAGAGACCCTCCATAAACAGACCATGAGATAAGAAGCCAGTGCGAGGTTTCCTTATAGATTAAACCACTAGCATACGTAGAGTTACATTTTGTACACCAATCTGAGAAGACGTATTTTTGAATAAAGAATGGTATTTTTACTAATCAAAACCGTTGTCCGACTTTTAATTATATATATATTATTGTGAAAGTGCGGTGGAGAATAAAAGATATGTTAGAGCAATTGGTGAAAGAAAAATATTCGATCGAACCAATTCCAACCGGTATAGGCAATTTCCTGGGGAAAAAGTATAGACCAGACCTGTCACCATTACGAGACAGTTACACGCGGTTAATAATTTACATCGGGGGAATGATATAACAAGGTTGCAATTAGTTGGCCTTATTCCATTGCGTCGACATCGGAAACATCGCTAGTCAGCGGGACGGAAGTGCGAAAAAATGTTTAACGAAAAAATGTTTAACCCAAGAGAGCAACTTCATAAAAGTTAATCCATAAGAACGTGAATGATCAGTTCAGCTGCGTTGCGCACGCACCTACTTACAAACACACGTAATTTTTCAGCTAAGTGCTTATCAGCTTTTGTGTTTTGTATAAGCGTGGATAAACAGATCACAAAACTTAAGCAGATCATAAAATTTAAACAGATCATAAAGTTTGAGCAGATCGTAAATCTTCTGATAAATTCAGCACTTTCGACAAGCTCAACTCGCAATTGGCGAATTTTTACTCTAAATTTCTTGGAGTGTCCCACGTAATCACTGATAGTAAAAAATGTAATCGATGAAGTTTTTTTATATTAATATGTTCATTGTCGTATACATTTATAAATATGTCATTGTAAGAAGAAGTAGTTGATGCATTAATAATTTAACCTTACACTGGCTGATATTAAATCGAACGGATAGTCTAATGTAAATTATAAATTATAAATAAATGTATAAATATATATATATATATACATATATATATATATATGTATATATGTTTTCTAATGTTTTAAATAATTTTTCAAACAGCTTCATTTCTGCGTCGAGGAACATTGGGCTCAACGATCGCATCGACTTAAAAAAAAAAAAAACAATCAACGTAGAGTGAGTAAAGAACTAGCTATAATGTAGGTACATAAACAATTATATATGTACGAACTACTTAGTAAATAAGGGAAAAAATATACTTATATAAAAAAAAGGACTGATCCACAGCTAAATACGCCATTTAACGTCCATTACCAAAAAACTTGTTTCAATATATACATATAAGACTTAAATAAAGTGAGTAATGTATAGTTCAATTATATAATAGAATTAAGAGTAATGTTCACAACATACCGAATTAAGTTAAGGAAGAATATATGAATTTGAAAGCAATTTAAAATGAGGTGTTGAGGAGTTGTATTCGTCTGTCGAGTATCCATGCTGTTTTTACAGAATGTGGTAGGATTTTAAAAGTCCGTCCAAGGTATAATGTAATAAATTGATATCATTATCATGGTAGGGTAGGTAGAGAAGAGGGATAACTACCATCTATATTCCCTCCAACAGGACTAGTGTCTCAGTATAGTTATAGGACGTGTCGGCATCTCCAATAATTGATAATTAAACTTCAGTAACTCAAGGTGTTACTTATTTTGTAAATACATCCGTATTGCTTGAGTGAGAAAGAAACCCGACAATCCGGCGAGCTAAGACGAGCATAGCGAGAGTGCGCATCTCGAGCTCAATACACCGGTCGCTTAAATTGGCAGTTCCATCAGCCAATCATTAGTAAAGACCACATAAGCTATCCTAAGAAAATAGCTTATATAAAAAGAAATAATTTCCTTACAATGTATGAAAACTAGCTTTCGCACCAACCTTTTTTCCATTTGTGGTTTCCCACCAAGTTAATAGTTTACCATATTTACGTTATTCAACGTTCTCCGCTTGAGACACAGTCCTGCGGGTCAAATTTTCCTGAAAAGCAGCCAAGAGCCAAAGAAACCCAAGTGAAAATTATTTTCCGTTGATCGTTGAAATCACGTTAAATCCACACAAATACAACTGCGATATCTGCGATCTGGCACTTCATTATTTCACAATCTAACACACAATCTGCTCTATAAAATGAAAGCGCTGCTAACGCAGGCTGCTGGATATGTAATTAAGACTAACAATAAGCTATTTATATTAAGGCTCCAAATTCAAGCATATAAACAATTCATAATCACTTAAATGTTCTTTTAATTAGATGATATTTTAAATTACTTCTAAACGACAATTGACTTTACATAGATTAAAGTTATTTATTGAAGACTTACTAATATTATTTTATATTTTTAGACTTATAGAGAACGCAAAGAGCTGGAGTATACAGCTAGCACGGGGTTCTTCGTATCAATTGTTGTGACACAATGGTGCGACTTAATAATTTGTAAGACTCGCCGAAATTCCATAATTCATCAGAAAATGCGTAACCACGTGTTGAATTTCGCTTTGGTGTTTGAAACAATTGTCGCCTGTATAATATGCTATATGCCAGGAATGAAAAAGGCCTTACGCATGTACCCTGTAAAGTAAGCTTTAAAATATACTAAGCTAAACAATTTTATAATAAAACATTTTTCATAGACTTATCTGGTGGACATATACTTTACCTTTTGGTATACTTATTATTTTATTCGATGAGGGGCGCCGCTATTTTATTCGACGAAGTCCTGGAGGATGGATAGAGCAAGAAACATATTATTAGCTAAATTTGGCATAAAGAAAAATTGTATAGAATAATCATAGCTTTATGATTTCCATTCAAAATTATGTATAACAAATTATGAATTAGCAATAAATATTTGAGGGAGAATATTCCTTTGAATGATTGTTAAAATTTAACACTACGTTAATTCTCTTTACCAATAAATACGAAATCCGTCTGTCTCTAAATTATTCTATAG
Organism: Drosophila murphyi; assembly: GCA_018904325.1. NCBI lineage: Eukaryota > Metazoa > Arthropoda > Insecta > Diptera > Drosophilidae > Drosophila > Drosophila murphyi. The sequence goes on along the minus strand of JAEIFX010000879.1, from coordinate 25,907 downwards.
CCCTTAGAGATCAAGCAAATGTAATGCATTCAATTCTTACATCAATACATAATAAACAACATAGTTTATCATATAATAACTAACATTTTGTCAGATTGTCCCCATCCTAACTATATGATACTTGTCCGACTAATTTTTGCTTGTTTTAGTTCATATACCTGAGCCGGCCCAATTGTACCAGCGACTGATAGTAGCCGATCATTATCTTTTTATATTTATATTTATTATTCTATTTTAGCAAGATGTTAAAAATTAATTAAGTGTTCACTACAATAAATAAAAAAGTGAAAACAGTATGTATGTACATACATCAGATAAACGAAACTATAAAGTCAATCAGTTTTTCGAAAGGGCGATTATTGTGAAGCTAAATACAAATGTAATTAAATTTGATAAAGTATTGCCTTTGCTGGGGTCGATCCTGTCCTGATAGCGGATGATCCCATATTTTAAATATCTCATCTAAACAATTAAGGAAATAATTAATCTCTATTGAACATATGAAGATGTGTCCATAAATTTATATGGGACTTTGAATGAAAATCATATATTTGACGTTTATATAAATGTACAAAAATAAAACCCAAACACAATGGCTTATCATAAATATTTCGAAGCGTATTCATCTGAATAGCATAAACGCATACCCAATTATTGGGTGGAACTATGAAAACTAGCTTTCGCACCAACATTTTTTCCATTTGTGGTTTCCCATCAAGAAACCCAAGTGAAAATTATTTATCGTTGATCGTTGAAATCACGTTAAGTCCACACAAATACAACTGCGATACCTGCCATTTGGCACTTCATTCGATCACATAGGTAACTTTTTTATATGCCTAACTCACAATCTCCTCTTTAAAAACGAAATCAGAAGTACTACTGACTGATCGGCACCTTCTGATTCTAATCCATAGTTCATAATCTCCCCTTTAAAAAATGATCAATCAGAAGTCTAGCCGATTTTGACACACTAAACACAGCCGGTGCAACGGTGATAAGATTCTGAGGGAAAAAATTTCAAACATACGAAGCCTGTGCCAGGGAACTGAGCAAAGCTAGATACGACCATTGCGGCACTGCCTATAAGCAGTATTTTAGTGGTGCGCATATTTAATACTCAAATATAGTTTAATCTTGCCATACATATGTTTTTTTTTAAATATCCTACCCGACCTCGATTTGATTTCATGGAATTTTCAACCCCAATACCGATAAAAAAAAAAAAAAAAAATAGAGTAATACCATACGTAATAAAAGCTGAGAACAAGCCAATAGTACTGTCCAAGGTTGCCTTTCAAATTGCGCTAGATATAAGCCAGTAAAGTTCCTTCTTTTTTCCGATTTTTGAAGGCTTTTACTAGCAATATACCAATAAAATGTTGTGATTCTAGCTTTCAAGTTGTGTGAGATATAAGGTCATATTGATTTACACAAACAGGTGTATCGGCTTAGGGAGGCTGAGTGCGCGTGGCTATTCAATTTGTTATCGTTTTCTTAGGGGATTTGTCAATAACACACGTTCAAATTTGGTTACTCTACCTTAGAAATTGTGGAAGATATGCGCGTTTCAGGGCCAAATTTCCTGGGGCCGTCGGGAGTAGGCGTGGTCTTAAAATGTATTTTACCAGCAAATTACCTTCCAAGTTTGGTCACTCTATCTTTAAAATTGTGGGAAATATGCAGATCTATCGAATTACAAGCTCCGAAATATCGGCTTTTGCTATTATGGGCGTGGGTGTGGGCGTGTCTACAAAAATTTGTATCGGTTCTTTAAGACGGCTACCAGTAATAATTTGACGGCTCCAACTCCAAAGCTGAGGAAGATTTAGCCATTTAGAAATGTTAGGTGTGGTGATCCTGGGGGCGGCGGAGGTGGGCGTGGCATATGGCGATTTTTGGAGGACATCACCATCAATCTACAAAACAAATATGGTGACCGTAAGCTTCAAATTGTGGAAGATATGTGGCCTTTTCGATTTGGAACTATCGATTTTATCGATTTCCTAGCACCCTGGTGGACGCTTCACTCAAATTTTTACACTTTTTTCTAACGCAGGCACACAACAGTATATTTTCCATGTTTCAAGTTCTATGTCTGAGGGTATTGAAAAAGTTGCGTTCATACAGACGGACGACAGACATAAATTAAAAAGCAAAGTGCATTGCGGTTAATCAGTTCTGGGTGTACATCCGATATCGGAAAGGCATTCCAAAGAAAAATAAATAGATAAAAGGTGTTCGATATCATTTTTTATATTGGAGCGCTTAATTTTTAATTTTGCATTTTTAATTTAGATTATTATCATCTACAGTCCATCTACGTCGACAGGCCTGATATCGATGGATCATAAATAGTATTAAGGTAATAAGAACGGCATATTTCGGATGTGGTTCGAAATTTTATTCAAATATACTTAGACTAGAAGCCAAACGTTTAGTCTTTCTATCAACACTTTATTTATTAAAGGTTTGATGCTAATTGCTAAATCTTTTCACAAAATCGATTACCGAAAGGAAGGTTTGATACCACCGCTAAGCCTTCTGACAACGAGAATAACTAAAAACGATCGATAAGCTAAAGCTATGCGAACAACTGATTAGCTGCAGCAGCCGGCCGATCAGCGAACGACCTTTATCGAGAGAGAGAGAGAGAGAGAGACGCTGCACAAAGAGAGCGCTGTACAATGAGAGCACTGCTAACGCTGGCTGGCCTATTATAAACAGGGGATAATGCATATCAGTCCGAGATATTCTAGTTAAATTTCCATCTTTAGTTCTTCTCTGTCAACGACATTATTATTGTAACACCGTTTGACTAGGCAGCTCAAGACCCGCCCCCAACTTCCTTGAGCAAGGTCCGAATAGTAGAATGTGCATGCCGAGACTACTTTGTGTTTGTTATAGTATACATCTGAGTGAACAAACTGAGCAGGTTTTGTGCCGCATAAAGGCAACCTGTCGCTCCTCCGCTTCCCTCATTTTCCGAGGGCTGTAGTATCCCCGACACAGATGCATTTTACGACTATTCAAAATTATCAATATTCCGTAGCCTTTCCAGAGTAGATTAAATTAACAATCCAAGGCTAACACCACTTCAAAAGCTATTTCATCTTCAAAAACTGGTGGTGAAACTATTGCAATATGAGCGTTATATGAGCGTTTCTAGAACAAGGGGCGTTTAGCTTAAAAGCTGTGGAAGCAGTCATTGTCCGACGTTACTGCACTCTCAAAACCATAGAGTATATGCGATAAGACCCTCCAAACGATGGTTTAATTACACATATCCTGCTGTCTTCAAGCATAAGAAAACCACATTTTGCTGAACGCCTCCAATTCCTCCATAAGTGGAGTGAATGATATCCTTCATCCAGGACCTGTTCTCCAATGACAGTTAAGATCCTGAAGTGGCAATTGTCTGGCTAGTTTTCAACAAAGTTAGGTTCAGAGTGAATTTGTGCTCCATTTCTTGTCAGCTAGCCACCAACTTGCTCAGTACAAGCAGTTGCATCTATTTCAAAACTTCACACTGCTCTTGGGACCGCAGATTTCCCATTCCAAAAGACTTTAAACTGAAGACACATGAAGGCTTGCAGGCTTGCCGGTGGCATTGAAAACGCTGCGATCGGGACACATAATTAACAAAGTGTGTTTAATTTATCGACTATTATATTTTCGAATCAACATACGGGGTCACCCTGCTCCTGCAGCAGCTGCTCCTGATGGGGTTTTACGCCAGTTATGTTAGGGCAGCCATTTGGCATAGCAGTGGATATTTGGCTTAGTAGTAAAGACCAGCAATAGAATAGTCGCTAATATCGATACACAAAGTTTCTCCTTTTCCTATCGAGGACGAAATAAAAACAAAAAATTTTGAATATGCCAATGCATTAGAATTCGAAAATAAAAACAAGAGAGAAAGTTGCAATCGGGCATAGCCGACTGCGAAATGCTTTTATACCTTAACTGATAACGTGTAGGAAATAACAGGGCGGGTGTAGCCATGAAATACTAATCTTTTATCGAGAGTTTGCCTCTAAAATTTCGGTTGATAAAGGCTTTAGGAGATTTTGGGGGGCAGTAGTAGTCGTGGCTGAAGAAAATGGTTACAGAAGGTTCCTATTACTCTTATTTTCAAGTTTGATAACTGTAGCTCTTCAAATGCGCGAGATAAAGGTTTTCGAAATTTTGGGGGCAGAGCTCTTAAATTGCGGGAGATATAGGGTTTTATCATTTTTGGGGCTGGGAGTAGGCGTCTTCCCAAATTCACCGCCTTACCCGGGTAATGCGGATCTCTGCGCGTATGGACAATTAATTATCTGCATATCGTGGGAACTAATATGAAAAGTTAATCAAATTTTAATTTTAGCTGCGAATGTCGCAAGACAACCTTGGATAGGGAAATGTGCACTTCGTGTTACTCCAACAAGAAATAGGTGAGTCCCACTGGCACAGCAAGGCGAGGGCAACCGGCCCAAGTTTCGAGGCAGGGTAGCGTGGTTGGAACACCCCAACCAACACGTCCGGCAGCAAGTGGTGTGAGGCAAGTTGGACAGCGATCGACGAAGAGCCTCGCCCAACATATGCGGCGATGGCTAAGAAAATAAAGGTGTCCGCGTTGCCTGTGGAATTCCCCCAGGTACTCCTTAGTCACGGAGACTTGTCTATGCTGAAAGAGGCCAACGTAGGTGGTTGGGACACTTCAGAGAATAGAATACTTCACTGATGATAGAATACTCCGATGAAGGCTTAGCGGATTGGCTGAGAACCGAAGAGTCGCGGCTACAATCGTGGAAGGGCGTGCCCCTCGACTGTAAGGTGGGAGATGACATGTCCTCGCCCCACTGTATCATGCTATCCTGTTCCAGAAGCGTGGAACGGTTTATCGAATCCTTGTTGGTTCTGCTGAGGAACCAGAACAAGATCTATACGACTCGCGGATGGTGATAACTAGGAGGAATGAGGGTGGCAATTAAGGAATTGCTTGGTGAAGACTTAAATAGTACAGTCATTAATGACGCTACATCACGCGTTGCTTCCTATCCTAAACCATCACGTCTGCCTTGTTTGGCTTTGCCCCCGATAGCAATCCTCTACAATATAACAACTTCATTTGCTCGTTTAATCAAATCGTGAACGGAGCCCAAATAACAAATATTGAGAAGTTCAACTATCTGCTCAACTGCTTAAAGGGTGCTGCACTGAAGTGCTATGTCGGACATCGACATAGCTCAAGCCATGTTAATCTAAATGGTTCTGGATAAATGTGATCAGGAAACAAAATAAATTTATCGCTGGATTATACAGCATTCCCGACTTGGGCTCAGTACGTACAAGTACTGGAGCGTCATTGTCAATTCCTGTTGTCCAAAAGAACAACAATCAACCAAACTCATCGCTGTCGCCATTGTCAGACATCGCACCACACCTTGTTACGTAACAAGCTACATTCAACAACACAACCAAGCTCTTCGTCAGCCACCGAAGCAGTAGCGCACAACCATTCTGCAAGTCAAAAACCGTTATCAACCTCAGGGTATTTTAGCAACGGCTATGGTCTTGGTCAAAGATTTAATTGGCTCCTACAGACTAGGTTGTGCTCTACTGGCCACGTGTTCGCAGGTGAATTGCGTCACCGATTCGTTCGCTCAGACCTTTTACCTGGAGGTGAGCACATACAAACACACAATCAATGATCAAGTCACGGAAATTATACATCGTGGTCACTTTCCGTTATCTAAGTGGCATTCAAATCAGGCGCAATTCATCGAAAACTTCGCTAACAAGTATTTCAATACGTGTGACAATGGATTGACCAGCGCACTTGGCGTCAGTTTGAAACAACACACCGATATGTTGATATTTCACTTCAAACCGAAAATCGTTTCGTCAACCGTCACCCAGATGACCAATCTGTCGATTGTATCAGCGTTGTTCGACCCTCTCTGACTGGTGTCAGCAGTCATAATCGTTGCAAAGATCATACAGGAGCTCCGGCTTGCAGGGCTAACTTGGGACGAATCTGAACCGCAGCATCTTGAACTAGCCTGGAAGAAGTGCTTGAAATCGTTCCAAACCATTTCGTCACTTGCCCCGATACTGCAAACAGGTCTACCAAAACTCATTTCAATTGCATGGATTCTATGACGCCTCAATTCGAGCGTACGGCTGTTGCATCTATGTGCGGTCGGAATCTGCTTGCGTAAACATTGTTGTTCGTCTTCTCACTGCCAAGTCCAGAGTGGAATTAAGTGGAGCACATTTGTTGGCACAAGTTTACAACAAAATCAAGTGTATCCTCGCCGAATAGCCACATGCCGTATATTTTTGGTCGGATTCCAAATTGTTTCACATTGGCTAAAATAACATTCAGTTATGTTATTAGCATTTTTCGGAAATCGAGTTTCTTAGATAAAGGATTTGACTTCAATTGGACGTTGGAGATTCGTACCAACGGCATCAAATCCTGCTGACATTGTTTCTCGAGGTGCCATAACTTCTGATCTACAATCATCCATATGGTTCTGTGGATCAGCTTTTTTAACCCAACTTCATGAACTTTGGACAACATCGAGCAACATCAACAACATTGATATGCAAGAAATCAATGCCGAACAACGTAAATCCACTTTTGTTGCCACAATGGATCGTAAGCATATCCTGGAGGAACTATCGAATATCAGCTCATACAATCTGTCAATACACTGTCGTTTACATGTTTCGCCATTCGCCAACTGCAAAAGATCAACCACTTAGGAGCTATCTAAAGTTTCTCAATCCTTTTCTAGATCGCTCCACAGCATTTTCACTTATCAGAGTTGGCGGCCGGCTAGAGAACGTTGACTTTGAAAAAACTTCAAAAAACATCCGATATTGTTGCCCAGTTCGTCTGCGGCAACCTTCGCAACTGGCATGCAGGACCAAAAGCTTTAGTGTCACTGATTCGATTGGAATACTGGACCGTAAACGCCAGGGAGTTGGCACATCGCATCGTGCCCACCTGCATAGCGTGTGTTCGGTACAAGCCAAAATTGGAAAGCCAGCTTATGGGATCGCTGCCAGTGGAGCGCCTTCGACCGGAACACCCATTCCAACGCTGTGGTATCGATTTCTGTGGGCTAATAAATACGTACGTTTGCATACGAGGAAAGGGTCCAAGGCGGTGTTAATCGAAGTGGTCTCTCAATTATCCACGAAGGCATTCTTGGCTGTACTAAAACGAATGGTTGCCCGGCGGGCGCTGCCCATTGATATCTATTGTGATAATGGAACTAACTTCATGGGTGCAGCAAATGAGCTAAAGGCTTTCACCAACAATCTATCCGCAATCACCCCAGGACAATAGTTAGTTACAAAATCTCTTCGGGCGCTTCCTGAACACACGATAGCAACGCCTCATCTCAACAATTTGGACCGGCTTGACATGATAGCCGCTGCGAAACAGCAATTTTGGCGTCGTTGGTCATCAGACTATATTCACGAGCTTCGTGCTCGAAAACAAATGGACATCATCGTCGTCAAATCTCGCTATTGGAGCCATGGTCATAATCCATCACGACAATCTTTCGCCTCAGCAGTGGAAGATCGGACGCATCGAATCACTTGTGCCTGGAAGGGGATGGTCTGGTTCGAGTTGTTCATCTTCGTACAGCGGGGTTGATGTGTTGAAAGCAGAACCTTTCAAGGTGGTATTGAATGATTAGCTGTTAATTTGTCAATTTATCGCTACTTTAAATAACTCTGTGAAGTCTTATTCACTTATGTAAAAACTACATAGTAGTTTTAGTAAATATCGATAGTTGTCACTATCGGAGAGTTCGGGTTGGAGATAAGAACAAGCAAGACGCGCACCTTTGTGTCGGTCATAAATAAAATTGTTAATTTAAATAGTTTAAATACCGCCCAGATCTAAAGTTCCATGTTTGCATAAAAAGACTTTGTGCAACGAACAAAGGTAATAAGTACGACATACTCGTATCCATCAATGTTCAATGTGTTTGCATCATTTATGGCATTATTAAATCTGTTTCCAGGGTTTAGACGTGTCTCAATAATCATCATTACATCAATCTGGCTCCGCTACATGAAAACTTCAAGTTCCAGAATCTTGTTCCGAATCCCGGCATCATTCCAGTATACAATTTTAAGTGTCTTGGCAGGTAAGATTACATCATCAGATATGGCGGTGACAGCAGCTAAACTTACAGCCGCGCCAACACAAGACTTCACATGGGTTGTTGTGTGCCTAATCATCAGCAATGCCATTGGCGTCACTGACTAAGCAGTCAGGCGTTAGCGGTGCATGATTAATGAATGGCGCAGCAGGGAAGGCCATCAACTGCTGACTGCTGGTGCTTGATGAAACAATCGACAAGAGAATATTCAAAAGGGTATCCATCTTCTTGCCCATCTCTCCAATCATTATCGTATTCTGCTGCAGCGCTTGCGATAAATGGGCCATCAGCTTGCCCATCACATTGCTTGCATCGCTGACATTGCTGCTGACTAGGCTTCAGCTGCTGCTGCTGAGGTTGATGCTGCTGCTGGTGCTGCTCTAGATGGAGCTGATGCTGAAATGCTTGGAGATGTTTCATTGCTGGGTTGCGCTCACGAATCGGGGCAGTTAAGCCTTGAGCTACTTGATTATATGTCAGACTGGATTGAATGCCGTCCGGCTGCTGCTTACGCATTTGCTTTAAGCTGAGGGACTGCTGCTTCTGTTGCTGCGGCTTTACCAAATTTTTAACTGTCTTCATCTCAGTTTTCTTCACAAAATTTTTTACTTGCTGCTTTTCTGGCGGATTGACATGTTGCTTAACAGCCTTCCTGATTACATGTTTAGAAGGTTCCTTCACTGGCCAAATGACAGGCTTCACAATAGACTGATCGACGGACTTCTTAATAATCTGCTTCTGCTGCAGAACTGCCGGCTGATACTGCTTCTGCTGCTTGACTGGCGGCGGAATTGTTACATCAGCTGATTTGCTGACAGCAGACCGTTGGAAGGGCTTCACGAGATCACCACGCAGCTGCACGACTTGACACGAGCCTATCACGAGCAGCCTTAAAGGAAGGGTATCCCTTTATAACTTGCCACATGACTGCCCTTGCAGTTAGCACAGGTAGTCGCAACATCCTTCCCCTTGCTACATTCAGTAGTTGCATGGCTCCCTGCACCTTTAAGCAAACAAACGACCTCCGACAATTGTTTTTGCTATGTCCAAATGCCTGGCAGCGATGACACAGCACCGGATCAAGACGCCTCTGCTGCCGCTCCACAGTAACTTGCTGGTTACCGAGTACAGTCAGCGACAAAATCTTGTCATTACCTCCATCCAGGCGCAGCTCAACTCAACTTCAAATATATTCATCGGCTTACCCGTGAATCGATGTTTAATGACTTTAACAAAGCGAGCAACGTACCCCAACTGCATCAGCTTTCCTTCAATCCATTCATGTGTGGTAGTGTGGTGAAGCTGTCGAATCATAAATCGATAACCACGCTCCCCACGATGTTGATGCGCGTGCAAAGGAACATCCCCTTCATTAAGCGCCGCAAACACAGCCTTATTTCAAGGTGGTGCTAGCGATGCTCGCACAATAAGGGCTCGCAGACAACTGAAAGTTATCTTGCAAAGACTTTATTTGTTCTTACATACGTACTAGAGAAATATGAATGGCAAGAGTATATCACAATAAAATGATACAATTTTAAAATAACATTTTTTACAGTATCATGAGCCACTGTGGTAGTGTTTGGCAACGGCTGCAGCCAAGGGAACAGCTGATTGTACATACAATCTAGCAACGCCGCTACAGCGTCGGAGTAGGACCATCGAGGAGAGCTATTTAGGGTGCCCCAGGCGCGCACAGCACAGCACAGGAGCAGAACAAGCAGATGTCCAGATGGCGGGAGTGTGGCCCAAAGCAGCGACATCAAATTCTCCAATGCCCGTGTTACAGCAGACATAGGTATGTATAAGACTCCAATTCCGCATGGAGCAGAAGTGGCAGTGGCTGTTCCAGTGTAGGAACACGACAGAGTCTGTAATAAATCTTGTTTTGTCCATTGCAGATTCCATTCGTCAGGAGGGCCAGCGTCAGGCAGGCGACCAGAGGGGAAACCGAGGCGCTTCATTGTCACCCACACAATGCGTAGGTGAGTTTGAGTATGTGTGTAGTGGTGAGAAGCAAAGGCCTATAAAAGGCAGCTGGCTTCAAACCTTTTTGGATGCCGCAGGGGCAGAGTCAGCCGGAAATGCCAGGAGCAGCAGGACAGCAGGTACCATTGGACGACCAGGACAGCGTCGGCCATTTTTTTTTTTTTTTTTTTTTTTTTTTTTTTTTTTTGCAAAATTTTAAAATTCAGTTTTTCCCGCCATTTTGTATAAAAAACGCGCGCAAAATTTATGCATCTGCGACCTTAAAAAACGGAGAAAATGGCCGTTATTTTTCAAATTTTAAAATTCAGTTTTTCCCGCCATTTTGTATAAAAAATGCGCGCAAAAATTTATGCATCTGCGACCTTAAAAAACGGAGAAAATGGCCGTTATTTGTAAAATTTTAAAATTCAGTTTTTCCCGCCATTTTGTATAAAAAACGCGTGCAAAAATTTATGCATCTGCGACCTTAAAAAACGGAGAAAATGGCCGTTATTTTTCAAATTTTAAAATTCAGTTTTTCCCGCCATTTTGTATAAAAAGCGCGCGCAAAAATTTATGCATCTGCGACCTTAAAAAACGGAGAAAATGGCCGTTATTTTTCAAATTTTAAAATTCAGTTTTTCCCGCCATTTTGTATAAAAAACGCGCAAAAAATTTATGCATCTGCGACCTTAAAAAACGGAGAAAATGGCCGTTATTTTTCAAATTTTAAAATTCAGTTTTTCCCGCCATTTTGTATAAAAAACGCGCGCAAAAATTTATGCATCTGCGACCTTAAAAACGGAGAAAATGGCCGTTATTTTTCAAATTTTAAAATTCAGTTTTTCCCGCCATTTTGTATAAAAACGCGCGCAAAAATTTATGCATCTGCGACCTTAAAAAACGGAGAAAATGGCCGTTATTTTTCAAATTTTAAAATTCAGTTTTTCCCGCCATTTTGTATAAAAAACGCGCGCAAAAATTTATGCATCTGCGACCTTAAAAAACGGAGAAAATGGCCGTTATTTTAAAATTTTAAAATTCAGTTTTTCCCGCCATTTTGTATAAAAAACGCGCGCAAAAATTTATGCATCTGCGACCTTAAAAAACGGAGAAAATGGCCGTTATTTTTCAAATTTTAAAATTCAGTTTTTCCCGCCATTTTGTATAAAAAACGCGCGCAAAAATTTATGCATCTGCGACCTTAAAAAACGGAGAAAATGGCCGTTATTTTTCAAATTTTAAAATTCAGTTTTTCCCGCCATTTTGTATAAAAAACGCGCGCAAAAATTTATGCATCTGCGACCTTAAAAAACGGAGAAAATGGCCGTTATTTTTAAAATTTTAAAATTCAGTTTTTCCCGCCATTTTGTAAAAAAAGCGCACGCAAAAATTTATGCATCTGCGACCTTAAAAAACGGAGAAAATGGCCGTTATTTTTCAAATTTTAAAATTCAGTTTTTCCCGCCATTTTGTATAAAAAACGCGCGCAAAAATTTATGCATCTGCGACCTTAAAAAACGGAGAAAATGGCCGTTATTTGTAAAATTTTAAAATTCAGTTTTTCCCGCCATTTTGTATAAAAAACGCGCGCAAAAATTTATGCATCTGCGACCTTAAAAAACGGAGAAAATGGCCGTTATTTTTCAATTTTTAAAATTCAGTTTTTCGACCAGAGGGGAAACCGAGGCGCTTCATTGTCACCCACACAATGCGTAGGTGAGTTTGAGTATGTGTGTAGTGGTGAGAAGCAAAGGCCTATAAAAGGCAGCTGGCCTCAGACCTTTTTTGGATGCCGCAGCGGCTGAGTCAGAAGGCCCTGGCCTATAAAAGGCAGCTGGCCTCAGACCTGGCCTCAGACCTGTTCTGGCTGCCGCAGGGGTAGGGTCAGCCGGAAGTGCCAGGACAGCGTCGGCCATTTTTTTTTTTTTTTTTTTTTTTTTTTTTTTTTTTTTTTTTTTTTTTTTTTTTTTTTTTTTTTTTTTTTTTTTTTTTTTTTTTTTTTTTTTTTTTTTTTTTTTTTTTTTTTTTTTTTTTTTTTTTTTTTTTTTTTTTTTTTTTTTTTTTTTTTTTTTTTTTTTTTTTTTTTTTTTTTTTTTTTTTTTTTTTTTTTTTTTTTTTTTTTTGGGATGCCGCAGGCGCAGGAAGTACGACGCAGGGGCTGAGTCAGCAGGACAGCAGGTACTATTGGACGACCAGGCCAGCGTCGGTTTTAAAAACAATGAAACATTAAATTTAAACAGAGTAATAACAGATGAATAGTAACTAAAAATACGCTTTATCATTACAGGTTCCATTGGACATCAGACCAGCGTCGGAGTAGGACCATCGAGGAGAGCTATTTAGGGTGCCCCAGGCGCGCACAGCACAGCACAGGAGCAGAACAAGCAGATGTCCAGATGGCGGGAGTGTGGCCCAAAGCAGCGACATCAAATTCTCCAATGCCCGTGTTACAGCAGACATAGGTATGTATAAGACTCCAATTCCGCATGGAGCAGAAGTGGCAGTGGCTGTTCCAGTGTAGGAACACGACAGAGTCTGTAATAAATCTTGTTTTGTCCATTGCAGATTCCATTCGTCAGGAGGGCCAGCGTCAGGCAGGCGACCAGAGGGGAAACCGAGGCGCTTCATTGTCACCCACACAATGCGTAGGTGAGTTTGAGTATGTGTGTAGTGGTGAGAAGCAAAGGCCTATAAAAGGCAGCTGGCTTCAAACCTTTTTTGGATGCCGCAGGGGCAGAGTCAGCCGGAAATGCCAGGAGCAGCAGGACAGCAGGTACCATTGGACGACCAGGACAGCGTCGGCCATTTTTTTTTTTTTTTTTTTTTTTTTTTTTTTTTTCAGTTTCTTTGCAAAATTTTAAAATTCAGTTTTTCCCGCCATTTTGTATAAAAAACGCGCGCAAAATTTATGCATCTGCGACCTTAAAAAACGGAGAAAATGGCCGTTATTTTTCAAATTTTAAAATTCAGTTTTTCCCGCCATTTTGTATAAAAAATGCGCAAAAAATTTATGCATCTGCGACCTTAAAAAACGGAGAAAATGGCCGTTATTTGTAAAATTTTAAAATTCAGTTTTTCCCGCCATTTTGTATAAAAAACGCGCGCAAAAATTTATGCATCTGCGACCTTAAAAAACGGAGAAAATGGCCGTTATTTTTCAAATTTTAAAATTCAGTTTTTCCCGCCATTTTGTATAAAAAGCGCGCGCAAAAATTTATGCATCTGCGACCTTAAAAAACGGAGAAAATGGCCGTTATTTTTAAAATTTTAGAATTCAGTTTTTCCCGCCATTTTGTATAAAAAACGCGGCAAAAATTATGATAAGGCACGCGAAATTATGACCTTAAAAAACGGAAAAAATGGCCGTTATTTTTAAAATTTTAAAATTCAGTTTTTCAATTTTAAAAAATAACATATTTTAGCAGTGACTAGAACCGCTGTGAGAGTGTATGGCACCGGCTGCAGCCAAGGTAGCAGCTGATTGTAGATACAATCTGGCAACGCCGCTTCGGCCAGCCGTTGTTTGCAGAAAAATTTTTCAACACAATCAAAAAAATTAAATTTAAACATGGTAATAAAAATAGAATAGTAAGTAATAATACGCTTTATCACTACAGATTCCATTGGACATCAGGCCAGCGTCGGAGTAGGACCATCGAGGAGAGCTACTTGGGGTGCCCCAGGCGCGCACAGCACAGCACAGGAGCAGAACAAGCAGATGTCCAGATGGCGGGAATGAGGCCCAAAGCAGCGACATCGAATTCTCCAATGCCCGTGTATAGCGGACATAGGTAAGTAAAACACTCCAATTCAGCATGGAGCAGAAGTGGCAGTGGCTGTTCCAGTGTAGCGGCAGGACGGAGTTTTTTTTTAGGATGCCGCAGGCGCAAAATGCCAGTCAGCCGGATATGCCAGGAGCAGCAGCACAACAGGTTCGGTTGGACGACCAGGACAGCATCGTAGCAGGACACCAGGGAGAGCATTTTTTAGAATGACCCACTCGCGCACTGCACAGCGCAGGTGCGAAACAACAGGTGTCCAAATGGCGGGAGTGTAGCCCAGAGCAGCGTCATCACAGGGGCGCATCATTGTCACCCACACAATGCACAGGTGAGTTTAAATGGTGTGTGTAGTGGAGAAAAGCAAAGGCTTATGATAGGCAATTTGCTTCATACTTTTTTAGGATGCCGCAGGCGCAGGAAGTACGACGCAGGGGCAGAGTTAGCCGGAAATGCCAGGAGCAGCAAGACAGCAGGTACCCCCGGACGACCAGGCCAGCGTCGGCGAGGGATACCAGAGAGAGCCGCCCTCGATGGCGCACCGCACTCCGTGGAGGGGAGCACCATATGTCAGCTTTTTTATAGCAGATGTGCCCAGACGCGCGCAGCACCATGCAAGGCAGAGCACACAGGCGTCTACAAAGCTGGGGCACACCTGGACCAGTCTGCCACACTGTTCCGTTTGGCAGTAAGTACTGTGTGAACTGTGAGGTTTAACTTGTCTATATCATGACATGCTCATTTGTTTTGTAGCAGCAGACGTGGGCGAAATATCACACTCCCACTCTGCATGGAGCCAAGGTTATGATGGATGTTCCGGTATGGCAGCAGATCCAAGTCTGCAGTACTTGTCCAAGGATTGCCGATCGGCTAGTAGCGATTCGTCAATGTCATGGATCAGTTGGCGCTGAAGTGCAGCGAGACTAATGTCCAGAGTTTGCTCCTCAGTTAGCGGACAATTAATCTCCTCTAGAGTTGGAGACGGAAGAATAATTCTCTGGATTTGGATTGGCTGGTCCCGGATAAGCGGCTCAAGGGCTTCCCTGGAGATTTTGCCTTTTTTGTAGTCCCTTGCATATTTGTTGATATACATTTCATCGAGTCTAATCACAGGTCTGTCTTTTCTTTCCAGGAGCATCTGTTGACGTTTGGATTCCAGGGCAAGTGCTTCTGCTCGTGCCCGTTCGTCCTGTGCAAGCCGGAGCAGAGAAGGCAACTGAGGCTGGTGTTCAATATGCTGCGAGGATCGTCTCTGCAAAGTTAGCTGCTGTTTTAAAGGAGCCACGTGTCGCTCAAGTTGTGCAGAATATCTGGGCCAGAGGAGCCTGGTTGGACTGTACGGAGCCAGGATGAGCTTTTGCGCCTCTGGATTCGGATGGATGCTAAGCGAGTTTGCTAGCCTTTCACAGGCCTGGTGATACACCTCATCACAAGACTTCAAATTGTAAATTTCGCGTATTCGCGCATTAGTCGTGTATCTATTAGCTGTAGAAATAAATCTGACAATCCTATTATGTCTATTGTTTAATCTTTGGAACTCAGTAGTTGATACAATGGATCCCCAAACAGGAATAGCATATTGCCAGATCGGCATCACAAGCTGTTTGAGGATAACTATTTTACAGGACTTTTCCAGCTTGCTGTGTTTGCCTATGATCCAGTCGAGGTTTCTGGCAGCATTGAATATTCTGGATCGCAGGTGTGATACATGGCGTTTTAGTGTGAGTCGGCTGTCCAAGTGAAGGCCGAGATATCTGTGTACACTTAAGTTGTTGATAATTTTTCCATTGAGTTTTAGCGGCATCTTCCTGCTAACATTATCGAATGAGCGCCTAGTAAACATGACGTGAACAGTCTTCTGTGGATTGGCAGTTAGGCACCAATTTGTGGCCCATTCGCTGAAGTGATGCAAATATCTTTGGTTGGCCAAAATGGCATGATAAGGATTCTCTGCGGTGCTCATAATTAGCGTGTCGTCAGCGTAGGTCGACACGAGAGTCTCACTGCAGCTGGGATTGTGTGCCGTTGGCTCACCAGAACCAGTGGGTGACGGTATCGGCATATCTGAGGCATATATGGAATACAGGATCGGGCCCAAGACGCTGCCCTGTGGAACACCCGCTGATATCTTTCCAATCCTGGAAGTGGTGTTTCCGTCACTCTTGACAACAAATGTGCGATCCATGAGGTAGCTTTCTAGGACTTGATACAGAGAGATGGGAAGAAGTTTTATTAGTTTGTTAAGCATGCCCTCGTGCCAGACTCTGTCGAAGGCCTCTTTGATATCTACGAATACAGCCGAGCAGTATTCGCGTTTTTCAAAAGCATTCATTATGTGCTGGGTGACTCTTGCCAGTTGCTGGTCAGTGCCGTGGTTTTTTCTAAATCCAAATTGGTGGGTTGGTATAGCGTCGGCAAATGGTTTGTGTTCAAAGAGTCTGTGCATGAGAACGATCTCAAAGAGCTTTGAGAATCCCGGGAGCAGACTGATGGGTCTGTATGAACCAGGATCGGATTTGGCTTTGGACGGCTTGAGGATCATTTTGACGGCTGCACACTTCCATTGCTTAGGAAAGTGCCCGAATCTCAGTATGCAGTTGAAAATTAGCGCCAAGTGTATTATGGCTTTTTCGGGCAGGGATCTGATCACAAAATTGCTGATCCGATCAAGCCCCGGCGATTTGTCCAATGTGAGTTTACTGATTTCAGTTTGCAGTTCCGCAATAGTAACCGGGCGAAAGGGCAGCGGAAGCGAATGATCGTGAGCACCTCCGCATTCCGCTGCAATTTGCCTCTGGAGATGGGTGGGTTTGATTTGGAGCCGTTTCTGATGCTTAATACGTGTAGACTCAGAGCGTAGTCTTTCGCTAAATTCAGTTGTGCATTGGATAATTGGCTTGAAGCGTTCCTCAAGGTGGAGGACAAAAGTTTCCGCTTTTTCACTGTTGGTCTTTGTCCATCCCTCTGAATGAGAGCTGCTGTTGCCACGAGTGGTTTTAAGTGAATAATTAGGCTCCGGTTGTCGCTTGTACCGGTTGATGACTTTCCATAATTTGGCAAATCTGTATCTATCAAGAGGGTCTATTTTTCCGAAGAGCTTGTTGATGCGTTTATTTTTAACAGCCTGGATGGCGAGTCTCAGGCGATGCTGGGTATCCCGATACAGTTTGCGAGCTTGCGGTGTGCGGAGGACCAGATAGTAGCGTTTGTGCTTATTGCTAAGTCTAACAAGTTTGTCCAATTTGTTGTTACTATCATGGACTTGATTAGCGGGATAGCGATGCTTCCTCAGGTACATTGGGTTCGGTGGTGTGGCCAATGTCGCAGCGTTGGTAATTAGCTCAGTGTAAAGGTCGACAGCATCGTCGAGATCCGCTCCCGTTTTGAGTTCAACGTTTAGGTTGATCCGCTGCTCAATGTAGTTGTGGAAGGTCTTGATGCAGGCATTTTTTGATAGTAGTCTCCTGTGACTGTTAGGAGAATCCGCGGGTAGAGGGGTATTTCCAATGGCCAGGTCCACAGAAATTGGCAAATGGTCGGATCCCAGGTCCATAGTAGTGTATGTGCAAATATTGTAGTCGGGGATGGCTGAGTATATTGCAAAGTCAATAGCTGAAGGAGTTTTCCTTGCATCGTATGGGAAGTGAGTAGCTCCTCCAGTGGCCAGAACATTGTAGCGCGCGTGACCATGTACTGCTGCCATAAGCGCTTTGCCACGTTTGCAGGATATGTGGCTCCCCCACCAGCGATGTTTGGCATTCCAATCCCCGCAAGCTATAAACTTAGAGCCTTTAGAGAGTCTGCCGATATGCCTGAGCAGTTTGGAGAAATGGAGTGGTGACCATTCGAATTGGGGTGGGCAGTAGACTGGTGCAATAGTAACAACCTCACTTGAAGGAAGTGTAATAGCGACAGGAACACTCTGGACGCAGGGCAGGGTTATTGGCTGCAGGGCTATATGTTTAACTCCGTATTTAACATAGGTAGCAACTCCACCACTCCTCCAGGTTCTGGGGTTTGGGGCTGCATACAAGAGATATCCGTCGATAGCAATGCTTGAGGCATGAGGCTTTTTAGATGTTAGTATTCTCGTTTCAGAGACCGTCATGACATCAATGTTGTGCTTTTGCATGAAAAACTCAAGCTCGAGTAGTTTGTTTGCAATCCCACTAGCATTCCAGTGGGCTATTTTTAGCCGACCAGCCTGAAGGCTAGTACTAGAGACTGTGTTGGTGCAGGAATTAGTAATTACTGTGTATTGCGGAGGGTTAGCAGTCACATTTGTGGATGAGGGAGTACTGGAGTTAAGAGAGTCAATCATTTTTCATGTCAATAGCTTTATTTCTTTGGAAATGGGAGCTGAAGTCATTCCCATTAATGGACAAGAGTGCTTGCACCATGTTTACAAGGACATCTAGTTTGCATTCAATTTCGTGCACTCTGTTTAGACTTGCCTCAAGTGCACGAGATAGAGTTACGTTGTCCATCGAGCTGCATTGCATCTGCGGTGAGGCCACAACGCGTTCAGATTGGGAGTTGCCGCCCTGGGGCAACTGCTGCCTGGAGATTCCCATATCTGTTTGTAAGCCAGTCCTCTGTGATTGGGGCTGGTGCTGTAGCGGTGATCGGCGGCTTGGGCGGCTTGGGCGGCTAGTGATTCTGCTGGGCATCAGTTTTTCTTGGAGAGTACGCAGGTGGCGCTCGGCTGGATTTCGCGAGGACGTAGGCGTATCTAGGCGTGATTTATTAGCTGGGCTGTTATGCAGGATTCGGTCTACAGGGCGCTGCGATGTTTGCTGCTGGTCTTGCTGTTGTTGTTGATTCTGCTGCTGCCGCTGGCCAGAGTGCATATTAGCGCCTCTAAGCCCATTGCTCCTAGCTGAAGAGTTGGACTGCTGTACCAGTTGCTGGCTCTGCTGTCGCAGATTGTGTTGCCTTCTTCGCTCTGTTTGTGGAGCGTGCTGCAGCCTCTGCAGGGCATCAAAGTTTGAGCGTACTTTGTTAGCGAGGAGGTTTGCCCGGGCCTCCTTGAATTTCGGGCAGCCCTTATAACTGGATACATGATTGCCATGGCAATTGACACAATTGGGGTTGGCAATCCTGGTCGTGCTGCAGCTCGTAGAAGGATGCGCACCCGCACACTTCATGCAAGCAAAGGGGCGGCGGCAGTAGTTTTTGGTGTGGCCGTATGCTTGGCAACGGTGGCACTGTACAGGATCTTGCCTTCTCAACTGCCTCTCAACAACGACTCGTTGGTTGCCGAGCATTGTGAGAGAGAGGATCGCGTCGTTCGCGTTGTCGAGTGTAGGTTGTAGTTCGACGGCGAAGATGTTCATGGGGCGGAGAGTCCGATTGTGCTTAATAACGTTGACATTTCGGACACCAAAACCGAGGCTTCGTAATTTGTTGGAGATCCAATCGGTCGGTGTCGAGTTGTGTAGATTTCGGATGACAATTCTGTAGCCACGGTCACTGTTTAACTGATGGGTGTGCAGTTCTTTGTCATCATTTTTAAAAGCCCTCAGCAGGGCATAATAGGTTTCAAGATCCTCACAAATGAACTTGACACCATTAAACTTCGAGCATTTCGTTGAAAATTTGCCGATGCCTGGTATACTGTTGGCTTTATCCAGCAATGGCTGGATTTCCTTAACATCGAACAGAAATATGGCTGGGATTTTGACGGCTTGGCTGGGCTGTTGGCTGGACTTCGTTTGGAATTTATCCGCACTATTATGCTCGCGATCATTAATAACATTCGGCTGCACAAATTCAGTGATGGAATTTGGGCTGCTTACTGAAGAGTCGGAGGGCACCGTCTGGGATGCTCGCCTGTACAGATTAGCACTAGCAGTGGATTTCTTCGCTGGTCTGGTGAAGCTGTGCGCCAACTGATTGCTGCCTGAAGACCCAAAGGTACGCTTAGCGTAGCATTTGATTTTTGCTTTGCTAGTTGGCGGCTTTGTTTTCCGTTTGGTGGCCTGTGCAACAGCTGTTTTTGATCCAGCTGTTGTGCACTGAGAGCGCGCACTTAAGTTGGATAACAGCTGTTGGGCATCAGTAGCTTTGTATTGATCCAATAAATTGCATGATGAATTGCGTGATGAACGGCAGAGAGTAAGTGATTTTTCTGGAACGTGTTGTTGCGTCTGGGCAGGTTGTTGTTGGCGTAGGGTATATTCCTGTGCGCAGTCAGGTGTTGCAGATGAGTCAGACAGCAAATTTGAAAAATTTAGCTGCGACGGCTCATGGCATGAAGCACTTGTAGCTTTTGAAGACATCGTTAATTCCACATCGATGTCCGAACTAGCAGAAACGTAGTTGGCGACTGAATTAGCTGTGCAACTCACCTCAGTCTGCAAGTTGATAAACTCTCTCGACGGTGGCTGCGCAGGCGCTGCTCGCTCATCGTGCAGTGAGTTTGCCGAAGAGATAGGCAGCACTGCTTGCTCATCGCACGAAGAGCCCGCCAAAAAGAGAGCTTGAAAGTCGGAGAGGGTGAACTGAGAGCGCGCAAGTGCTGATGGAAGGGCGCTCTCTTCAATGTTGGTGTTGGCCATAGTGTGGATGCTATTCGTACTTCAACCGTTGTACTCTTGTATGTGTGTATGCAGGCACATACACTTCACAGGCACGATTGGTTCATTGCACTTGTGTATCAAAGTTCACAAATAAGGTTTTACCGTAGTAAAACCAACGAACACTAACACGTATAAATGAGAAACGAAACGAACGAGGACAAAACGACTTTTTTATTTTTTTTTTTTTTTTTTTTAAGGAAATTGGTTCCCCAAAACAAAAATGGTTATTTTTTTTTTTTTTTTTTTTTTCTTTTTATATAAATATATTAAATAATAAAAAAAAAAATTATCCACCTCCCCCTTTTTTTTTTTTTTTTTTATTAAAAAAAAAGCAAAAAAAAAAAAAATTATTGAAAAAAAATAAAAGTGTCTAAAAAAAATCTGACCATATGTACAGAATTGTGTCTGGCGTGTTTCTTGGATTTAGGTAACTTGCGTTGACTTCACGGACGGAATGGACTGTGTATATTGACCGGGCTTCCTGGACTTCTTGGAACAAACTTGACTCCATAACTCAGACTGACGAGACTTCGTGTACGGACTTGACTTTTTCGTGTTGACATGGAAATTGTAGATTGCTTGAAGTGTTCAGGGTGACTTCAGCAGGGCGTGACTTCAGGTAAGTTTCTTTCTCAAGTGGCTTCAGGGTGACTTCAGCAGGGCGTGACTACAGGTAAGTTTCTGTCTCAAGTGGCTTCATGTTATCTTGGACTGGCAAGGCGTGATTTATGGAGAGTGTTTTCATAAGTGACATCATCAGTGTTAAAATGTCGTCCATCTTCCGGCCTAGATCAGCGACCAAAACTGCGTGTTGCTGTATAATTTCCAGCATGGATGTGGCCTCAGGGATACAGGACAATGGTGTATTCTGTTCCTCCTGTATCTTCGGCTGAGGGCTGCGGAGCTGCTTCTCCTGCTGCTCAACGCGAAGCCTCTCCTGGAACTTCTCCAGATGCCTCTTCGCTGGGTTGTGTGTATGTGTAGTAGTGTCCTTGCCCTGCACCACCTGATTGTACGTTTTTTTTGTGTTGTCTGTTTAGATGTTGGCTGTTCATTTTGTGTCTTTATGGGTTGTAGCACCAACAGGGGTCTTGAATGGCGTGTAATTGTTGGCTGTGGTGCGTCTTCTGTGTATCAGTTGCAGCAGCCCGTGTAATAACGAGTTTGTCTCTGGCTGCCTTGTACACAGGGCAGCCTTTGTAGCTAGCTACATGCTTACCCTTACAGTTTACACATGTAGCCTCCGTGTCCGGTGTCTTTTCGCACACCGTTGTCAGGTGATTGCCAGCACACTTCAGGCACGCATAAGGCTTTCGGCAGTAGTTCTTGCTGTGTCCGAAGGCCTGACAACGGTGGCACTGTACTGGATCCAGCCGCCGCACGTGCTCCTCAACCACCACGTGCTGGCATCCAATACGTGTTAGCTATGTAATGTGCTTGTGTCCTTGTTCGGGAAGTGGCGAAAGTTCGACTTCAAACATGTTCATGGGCTTGCCGGTAAATCTATTCTTGATAAGTGTGGCGTATCTTACAGTGTAACCCAACTCACTCAGCTGACCTTTCAACCACTCAACCGATGTTGAGTGATGAAGGTTGCGTATGATGACTCGGTAGCCACGTTTCGACTTCAGCTGGTGAGTATACAACTGTGTGTTATCATCCTCCAGCATCTTCAGAATAGTCTTATAAGTATCTACATTGTCACAGAGGATCCGGACCGCATTGCCTCGTGTGCATTTAGTGGTAAAACCACCAGCATGTGCTGTGCAGCTTAGTTTGTCCATTAAGGACTGCATGGCAGCCACGTCTGGCAGAAAAATTTGAGGTACTTTCTGGGGGTCCACAGATTCAGCTCCACAGCCAGAAACTCCATCCTTCCCAGTTTGTGTGTTTTGTGTGCCTAGGTCAGGCATATTGGCTAGAGGACTCTCACACCTCCTCTTCTTCTTCTTCGGCTGGCTTGGGCTGCTAGGTACAGCGGCCTCAGGAGAGTCTACAGCATCGCACAGCGCTGCTTTTTTTTTTTTATTTGTGTTCACTTCGGAACATTGGAGGTAACTGACGACTGAAAAAAATAGCTGCCAGCTCCCTAAATTTATTTTTTCCATTGCTCAAAACACAGCAACCTCAAAATATATATGACATGTCAAAAGATAAAATTTGAAAGTGCAACTCTGGGCAAAAATGCACAGCTGAGTTGGCTGTAAAACTGCATCTGCATCGACACAATGGGGTGGAACTCGCGGTTTAGACCACGGAGGACCAACTTCATCCAAGTTCCCCATTGTGTAAGCGGCTTGAAAACACATGATTAAAAATACCGTGGATGACCATCCGGATCACATTCTTCAGAAGACTGTCCTGCTCCTGCAGCTCAAGTGGCACCGCGTAAAAGAATCCATGGAGGACCACCAATCCAAGAGGCGCCAGATGAAAAACAACTGCATCTACGGGTGGAGCGACGTCAAAAACAAGAGTCCAAGGAGGGCCATCCAGGTAAGAAGTCACATTGAAGAAAAGAAATCTGCTTCTACAAAAAAATGGCATCTCCACCAAGCACCATTTAAGAAGTCAGACTGAAATGTCAAAAAACAAAAATCACGCATAAAGAATTTATAGACTTAGCCATCTGTCAGGAGATCGCGTCTTCCGATGAGCCTGCTGCCTCCAGTTGTGTTCGGGCCGCCAAAGTTGAGCCGGAAAGCAAACATCAAACCAGCAAGATTGATACCCATCTCCATGGACAAACAGCGGGTTCAATTGTAGCCATTGCTGCAGCGCCTTCTCCTCAAAATTCTGCTGCCGTTGCCAGGGCAGCAAAATCCAATCCGAAGACACCAGCACTTGTGGATGCATCCGATCTGGCTGGTCATGCTCACGAAGACAAATTCGTTTTGCAGAGGGCATAACCTTCCTTAACTTCCGTTTTACCGGGTTACTTCTACGAATGCCAGGAGCAAGTAACAAAACGGCACTGGGAGGACGTACCGCTGGACCCTTCATGTATGGGAGCATGCACACACGTTTAGATGGCATATGTGGAGATGTACACCTACGTTTTTCGGAGGTGACTTGAGCTTGCTGCATCTGCAGATGATGCTGATGATGATTATCTATGGACTCCAAAGATCCACATTGTGACTGCCCAGTTGTCTCAATCACTTGCTCAAACTTCTGCTGATCAAGAAGGAGCTCATCATCCAAGCTCCTGCTACAAAGTCTCAAGCCTCATCTCCAACTCCAGACCATCATCTTTGGGGGATTCTCCTGCTGACGCTGCATGGCTGCACTGCCAGGAAATAACGGCAATTGAAGCGTGGGCAAAATCAAAACTTCCTCTATATGGAATCTTGGACGCACTGGCAAGCTATTATCTTCCATCAGGGAGGAATCACTCTTTCTTTTCAGCAGCAATGGCTCAGAGCCCATCTAAGTTGCTACCAGTTGCTGAGTTCGGATTGGCTGAAGCAAAACAACCTCATCAAGCTGTTCCCGCGTAATTTTACCCAGCCTGTAGAAGCGCAGAAAGGATCGCATGAGTGGATCAACAACCAATTCATCTTGATGCAGCCGTTGTCGATCAGTCCCATTGACATCAATCCGCAGTGGAGGCAAAATTAACTCTTGAATATGAGCTGGCTGGCCCCGAATCTTCAGCTCAAGGTTCTCCCGAGTAATACTGCCAAGTCTGAAGTCACGGCGTAATGAGTTTATTCTACTTCCATCAAACGGAGCAGGTGGGCGCACTTTCCGTAGCTGTTGCGTAGCATTCAAAGTGCCAAGGTGCTCACTGGACTGCCGCATCTGTGGCAAAATAATCTCCTGGATTTGAGCAGGCTGACTTGCAATGACCACCTCCAATCTCTCACGAGAGATAAAGCCATCTCTAAACTTGCGGCGGAGCGTGTTAATTGTCATCTCGTTGAACCTTCCAGCATGCTGCTGAGATAGCTGATACAGCCGGTCCAGTTCCCTGGCCTCACGCGCCGCATTCAACTCCCTCTGCTCAATCTGTATGAGAGTAGGCAAAACTTCCTCAAGTGACGGCCGCACCTTGAATTGGCGTTGAAGTGGCAGGATGTGCGTATCCAACTGCTGAGTGTACCTAGGACGCAAAAGACGTCCAGGCACAAACGCCTGAAATAGCAGCTTGCGAGCCTCCACATTCGGGTGCGTGCCCAACGAAGATGCATACCGGACTACCTGTCTGTCGACTGTCATAAGTGTCTCGAATCACCTGGTTCCTGGTGTACCAACTGACTTGCAAAATTTTGCGCAAGATGACATTTTGCAAAGTTTCAATGCGGCGCATCTAGGGTGCTTGAAACTAGAGCTCCCCAAATTGGAAATGCGTACTGCCAGACTGGGGCCATCAACTGCTTGTAGACCACCACTTTGCAGCTTTTATGCAGCATACTTCTTCTTCCAAGAAGCCAGTCAAGCTTCTTGCAAAGGGCTCGCAGCCTAATGCAGAGCTGCGTTACATGACTATGGAGTACAAGCTTCCGATCCAAAAGCAAGCCCAGATATTTTTGCTTGGATTGCATTTCTACAATTTGTCCATCAAGCTTAATGGCTGGCAATTTAAGGGAATGGGCAGGACATCGTCTGGTAAACACAACATGTGCCGTCTTGCTAACATTGATCTTGATACACGAAAAGTTAGCCCACGTCATGAATCGATCCAGGAAACACTGATTCCCTCTAATCGCTTCCCGAGCCCCATTGCGTGCACATAAAACAATGGTGTCATCAGCATACGTCGACAATAGCATAGTGCAATCAGTTGGGAAGGCAGACAGTTGGTCACTTCTGATCAGCGATGGGAGCGGCATATCCGACGAGGAGATGGTGTACAGGATAGGACCAAGCACACTGCCCTGTGGTACCCCTGCACAGATTATGCCTGGCCTAGACCTCACTCCACCAGTGTTGACAACAAAGCTACGATCACTCAAATAGCTTTGGAGAACTCTATACAAAGTTGGCGGCAACAGCCTGATCAACTTGTGCAGAAGTCCGACATGCCACACTCTGTCAAACGCTTCGCTGATGTCGATGAACACCACAAGGATAAACTGCGTCACACGGGCAAGCTGCTGTTCCGCACCATGCTCCCTCCGAAATCCAAACTGGTGACTGGGTACGGCATCGGCAAAATCTTTGCACTCAAAAAGCCTCCGCATAAGCACTTTTTCAAACAGCTTCGAAAAGCCAGACAAAAGGCTTATGAAGCGTTACGAGGAGACACTTTCAGTAGATTTACCAGGCTTCAGTAGCATTGTAATCCCAACACTTCCACTGCTGAGGAAAGTGCTCAAATCTCTGTATGGAATTGAACAGCAACACAAGATATAGAATCGCCTTCTCTGGTAGCATCTTAATAACATGGTTGCTAATGT
>JAEIFX010000875.1:0-36955 GCA_018904325.1 Drosophila murphyi | reverse complement strand
TTTGACGGATATATGGCCATTAATACAATACATATTTTTAGATGAGTGATAATTCTGAAGACATTTTCTTTAAATGCAGTTTTGTTTCAAAAATCGAGCAAATTCTAAAAATACGTTTAGATTTAAAGTGATGCCATTTTTGACGGAGATATGGCCATTAATACAATATATAATTTTAGATGATTCTGAAGATATTTTCTTTAAATGCAGTTTTGTTTCAATAAATCGAGCAATTTCTAAAAGTAACTTCATATTTTATGTGGGGCAATTTTTGACGGAGATATGGCCATTAATACAATATATAATTTTAGATGAGTCTGAAGACATTTTCTTTAAATGCAGTTTTGTTTCAAAAATCGAGCAAATTCTAAAAATACCTTCATATTTGAAGTGGGGCCATTTTTGACAGAGATATGGCCATTAATATAATATATAATTTTAGATGAGTGATAAGTCTGAAGACATTTTCTTTAAATGCACTTTTGTTTCAAAAATCGAGCAAATTCTAAAAATACATTCAGATTTTAAGTGGGGCCATTTTTGACGGAGATATGGCCATTAATACAACATATAATTTTAGATGAGTCTGAAGGCATTTTCTTTAAATGCAGTTTTGTTTCAAAAATCGAGCAATTTCTAAAAGTAACTTCATATTTGAAGTGGATTTATTTTTGATGGAGATATGGCCATTAATACAATATATAATTTTAGATGAGTCTGAAGACATTTTCTTTAAATGCAGTTTTGTTTCAAAATCGAGCAAATTCTAAAAATACCTTCAGATTTTGAGTAGGGCCATTTTTGACGGAGATATGGCCATTAATACAATATATAATTTTAGATGAGTCTGAAGCCATTTTGTTTTAATGCAGTTTTGTTTCAAAAAATTGAGCAAATTCTAAAATTAACTTTATTATTGGAGTGGAGCCATTTTTGACGGAGATATGGCCATTAATACAATATATAATTTTAGATGAGTCTGAAGACATTTTCTTTAAATGCAGTTTTGTTTCAAAAATCGAGCAATTTCTAAAAATACCTTCATATTTGAAGTGGGGCCATTTTTGACGGAGATATGGCCATTAATATAATGTATAATTTTAGATGAGTCTGAAGTCATTTTCTTTAAATGCAGTTTTGTTTCAAAAATCGAGCAAATTCTAAAAATACCTTCAGATTTTAAGTGGGTCATTTTTGACGGAGATATGGCCATTAATACAATATATAATTTTAGATGAGTCTGAAGCCATTTTGTTTTAATGCAGTTTTGTTTCAAAAATCGAGCAAAGTCTAAAAATAACTTCATTATTGGAGTGGGGCCATTTTTGACGGAGATATGGCCATTAACATAATATATAATTTTAGATGAGTCTGAAGTCATTTTCTTTAAATGCAGTTTTGTTTCAAAAATTGAGCAAATTCTAAAAATATCTTCAGATTTTAAGTGGGGCCATTTTTGACGGAGATATGGCCATTAATACAATATATAATTTTAGATGAGTGATAAGTCTGAAGACATTTTCTTTAAATGCAGTTTTGTTTCAAAATCGAGCAAATTCTAAAAATACCATCATATTTGAAGTGGGGCCATTTTTGACTGACATATGGCCATTAGTATAATATATAATTTTAGATGAGTCTGAAGTCATTTTCTTTAAATGCAGCTTTGTTTCAAAAATCGAGCAATTTCTAAAAGTAACTTCATATTTTATGTGGGGCCATTTTTGACGGGGAGATGGCCATTAATATAATATATAGTTTTAGATGAGTCTGTCATTTTCTTTAAATGCAGTTTTGTTTCAAAAATCGAGCAAATTCTAAAAATAACCTCAGATTTTAAGTGGGGCCATTTTTGACGGAGATATGGCCATTAATACAATATATAATTTTAGATGAGTCTGAAGTCATTTTGTTTAAATGCAGTTTTGTTTCAAAAAATCGAGCAAGTCTAAAAAATAACTTCATTATTGGCGTGGGGCCATTTTTGACGGAGATATGGCCATTAACATAATAAATAATTTTAGATGAGTCTGAAGCCATTTTCTTAAAATGCAGTTTTGTTTCAAAAATCGAGCAAATTCTAAAAATAACTTCATTATTGGAGTGGAGCCATTTTTGATGGAGATATGGCCATTATTACAATATATAATTTTATATAAGTCTGAAGTCATTTTGTTTAAATGCAGTTTTGTTTAAAAAATCGGGCAATTTCTAAAAGTAATTTCATATTTGAAGTGAAGCCATTTGTGACAGAGATATGGCCATTATTACAATATATAATTTTAGATCACTCTGAAGTAATTTTCTTTAAATGCACTTTTGTTTCAAAAATGGAGCAAATTCTAAAAATACATTCAGATTTTAAGTGGGGCCATTTTTGACGGAGATATGGCCATTAATACAACATATAATTTTGGATGAGTCTGAAGGCATTTTCTTTAAATGCAGTTTTGTTTCAAAAATCGAGCAATTTCTAAAAGTAACTTCATATTTGAAGTGGATTTATTTTTGATGGAGATATGGCCATTAAGACAATATATAATTTCAGATGAGTCTGAAGACATTTTCTTTAAATGCAGAGTTGTTTCAAAAATCCAGCAATTTCTAAAAGTAACTTCATATTTTATGTGGGGCCATTTTTGACAGAGATATGGCCATTAATACAATATATAATTTTAGATGAGTGATAAGTCTGAAGACATTTTCTTTAAATGCACTTTTGTTTCAAAAATCGAGCAAATTCTAAAAATACCTTCAGATTTTAAGTGGGGCCATTTTGACGGAGATATGGCCATTAATACAACATATAATTTTAGATGAGTCTGAAGGCATTTTCTTTAAATGCAGTTTTGTTTCAAAAATCGAGCAATTTCTAAAAGTAACTTCATATTTTAAGTGGATTTATTTTTGATGGAGATATGGCCATTAATACAATATATAATTTTAGATGAGTCTGAAGACATTTTCTTTAAATGCAGTTTTGTTTCAAAATCGAGCAAATTCTAAAAATACCTTCAGATTTTGAGTAAGGCCATTTTTGACGGAGATATGGTTATTAATATAATATATAATTTTAGATGAGTCTGAAGTCATTTTCTTTAAATGCAGCATTGTTTCAAAAATTGAGCAAAGTCTAAAATTAACTTTATTATTGGAGTGGAGCCATTTTTGACGGAGATATAGCCATTAATACAATATATAATTTTAGATGAGTGATAAGTCTGAAGACATTTTCTTTAAATGCAGTTTTGTTTCAAAAATCGAGCAATTTCTAAAAATACCTTTATTTTTGAAGTGGGGCCATTTTTGACGGAGATATGGCCATTAATATAATGTATAATTTTAGAACTTTGAAAATTTTAACATAAAAAATCAAGCAAATTTTAAAAATAACTTCATATTTTAAGTAGGGCCATTTTTAAGAGATATGGCCATTAATAAATATATAATTTTAGATGAGTCTGAAGTCATTTTCTTTAAATGCAGTTTTGTTTAAAAATAAGCAATTTAAAAAAACTCTTATTTAAGTGGGGCCATTTTTGACGGAGATATGGCCATTAATACAATATATAATTTTAGATGAGTCTGAAGTCATTTTGTTTAAATGCAGTTTTGTTTCAAAAATCGAGCAAAGTCTAAAAAATAACTTCATTTTGGCTGGGCTTTTCTAAACGTAACTTCATATTTGAAGTGGAGCCATTTTCGACGGAGATATGGCCATTAATACAATATATAATTTTAGATGAGTCTGAAGTCATTTTCTTTAAATGCAGCTTTGTTTCAAAAATCGAGCAATTTCTAAAAGTAACTTCATATTTTATGTGGGGCCATTTTTGACCGAGATATGGCCATTAATACAATATATAATTTTAGATGAGTCTGAAGACATTTTCTTTAAATGCAGTTTTGTTTCAAAAAATCGAGCAATTTCTAAAAGTACCTTCATATTTGAAGTGGGGCCATTTTTGACGGAGATATGGCCATTAATATAATATATAATTTTAGATGAGTCTGAAGTCATTTTCTTTAAATGCAGTTTTGTTTCAAAAATCGAGCAATTTCTAAAAGTAACTTCATATTTGAAGTGGGGCCATTTTTGACGGAGATATGGCCATTAATACAATATATAATTTTAGATGAGTCTGAAGTCATTTTCTTTAAATGCAGTTTTATTTAAAAATCGAGCAAATTCTAAAAGTAACTTCATTTTAACCAGGGCTTTTTTTTTGACAGAGATATGGCCATTAATATAATATATAATTTTAGATGGAGTCTGAAGACATTTTCTTTAAATGCAGTTTTGTTTCAAAAATCGAGCAATTTCTAAAAGTAACTTCATATTTTAAGTGGGGCCATTTTGACGGAGATATGGCCATTAATACAATATATAATTTTAGATGAGTCTGAAGACATTTTCTTTAAATGCAGTTTTGTTCAAAAATCGAGCAATTTCTAAAAGTAACTTCATTTATGGAGCCATTTTTGACGGAGATATGGCCATTAATACAATATATAATTTTAGATGAGCCTGACGACAATTTCTTTATCAGTCTTGTTTAAAATCTTGCAATTTCTAAAGAAACTCATATTTTTGTGGGGCCATTTTTTGACCGAGATATGGCCAATAACATAATATATACTTTTAGATGAGTCTGAAGACATTTTCTTTAAATGCAGTTTTGTTGTTTCAAAAATTGAGCAATGTCTAAAAGGGGCTTTCCATATTTGAGTGGGGCCCTTTTTGACGGAGATATGGCCATTAATACAATATATAACTTTAGATGAGTCTGAAGACCATTTTCTTAAAATGCAGTTTTTGTTTCAAAAAATCGAGCAATGTCTAAAAATAGCTTGATATTTGGTGTGGGGCCATTTCTGACGGAGATATGGCCATTAATACAATATAGAATTTTTAGATGAGTCTGAAGACATTTCCTTTAAATGCAGTTTTGTTTCAAAATCGAGCAAGTCTAAAAATACCTTCAGAATTGGAGTGGGGCCATTTTGACGCAGATATGGCCATTAATACAATATATGATTTTAGAGATGAGTACTGAAGCCATTTTGTTTAAATGCAGTTTGGTTTCAAAAATCGAGCAAAGTCTAAAAATAACTTCATTGTTGGAGTGGAGCCATATTTCGATGGAGATGTGGCCATACTAATTCAATATGTAATTTTGATGAGTCTGAAGGCATTTTTTTTATAAATGCAGTTTTGTTTCAAAAAATCGAGCAAATTCTAAACGATGACTTCATATTTGAAGTGGAGCCTTTTTGACGGAGATATGGCCATTAAATACAATATATAATTTCTAGATGGTTCTGAAGATATTTTCTTTAAATTCAGTTTTGTTTCCAAAATCGAGCAAAGTCTAAAAGCAACTCATTTTTGGAGTGGGGGGCCATTTTTGACGGAGATATGGTCAATAAGACAATATATTTAATGAGTTTGAGATGAGTGATAGAGTCTGAAGACATTTTCTTTAAATGCAGTTTCTGTTTCAAAAATCCGAGCAAATGTCTAAAAATACCTTCATATATTGAAGTGGGGCCATTTTTGACGGAGATATGGCCATTAATACAATATATAATTTTAGATGAGTCTGAAGTCATTTTCTTTAAATGCAGTTTTGTTTCAAAAATCGAGCAATTTCTAAAAAGTAACTTCATATTTGAAGTGGGGCCATTTTTTGACGGAGATATGGCCATTAATACAATATATAATTTTAGATGAGTCTGAAGTCATTTTCTTTAAATGCAGTTTTGTTTCAAAAATCGAGCAATTTCTAAAAATAACTTCATATTTGAAGTGGGGCCATTTTTGACAGAGATATGGCCATTAATATAATATATAATTTTAGATGAGTCTGAAGTCATTTTCTTTAAATGCAGTTTTGTTTCAAAAAATCGAGCAATTTCTAAAAAATAACTTCATATTTGAAGTGGGGCCATTTTTGACAGAGATATGGCCATTAATACAATATATAACTTTTAGATGAGTCTGAAGTCATTTTCTTTAAATGCAGTTTTGTTTCACAAAATCGAGCAATTTCTAAAAATACCTTCATATTTGAAGTGGGGCCATTTTTGACAGAGATATGGCCATTAATATAATATATAATTTTAGATGAGTCTGAAGTCATTTTCTTTAAATGCAGTTTTGTTTCAAAAAATCGAGCAATTTCTAAAAATAACTTCATATTTGGAGTGGGGCCATTTTTTGACGGAGATATGGCCATTAATACAATATATAATTTTAGATGAGTCTGAAGTCATTTTCTTTAAATGCAGTTTTGTTTCAAAAAATCGAGCAATTTCTAAAAAGTAACTTCATATTTGAAGTGGGGCCATTTTTTGACGGAGATATGGCCATTAATACAATATATAATTTTAGATGAGTCTGAAGTCATTTTCTTTAAATGCAGTTTTGTTTCAAAAATCGAGCAAATTTCTAAAAATACCTTCATATTTTAAGTGGGGCCATTTTTTGACGGAGATATGGCCATTAATATAATATATAATTTTAGATGAGTCTGAAGTCATTTTCTTTAAATGCAGTTTTGTTTCAAAAATCGAGCAAATTTCTAAAAAGTACCTTCATATTTGAAGTGGGGCCATTTTTGACGGAGATATGGCCATTAATACAATATATAATTTTAGATGAGTCTGAAGTCATTTTCTTTAAATGCAGTTTTGTTTCAAAAATCGAGCAATTTCTAAAAATACCTTCATATTTGAAGTGGGGCCATTTTTGACGGAGATATGGCCATTAATACAATATATAATTTTAGATGAGTCTGAAGTCATTTTCTTTAAATGCAGTTTTGTTTCAAAAATCGAGCAAATTTCTAAAAATACCTTCATATTTTAAGTGGGGCCATTTTTGACGGAGATATGGCCATTAATATAATATATAATTTTAGATGAGTCTGAAGTCATTTTCTTTAAATGCAGTTTTGTTTCAAAAATCGAGCAAATTTCTAAAAGTAACTTCATATTTTGAAGTGGGGCCATTTTTGACGGAGATATGGCCATTAATATAATATATAATTTTAGATGAGTCTGAAGTCATTTTCTTTAAATGCAGTTTTGTTTCAAAAAATCGAGCAATTTCTAAAAATAACTTCATATTTGATGTGGGGCCATTTTTTGACGGAGATATGGCCATTAATACAATATATAATTTTAGATGAGTCTGAAGTCATTTTGTTTAAATGCAGTTTTGTTTCAAAAAATCGAGCAAATTCTAAAAATACCTTCATATTTGAAGTGGGGCTATTTTTGACGGAGATATGGCCATTAATATAATATATAATTTTAGATGAGTCTGAAGTCATTTTGTTTAAATGCAGTTTTGTTTCATAAATCGAGCAATTTCTAAAAATTAACTTCATTATTGAAGTGGGGCCATTTTTTGACGGAGATATGGCCATTAATATAATATATAATTTTAGATGAGTCTGAAGTCATTTTCTTTAAATGCAGTTTTGTTTCAAAAATCGAGCAATTTCTAAAAAATACCTTCATATTTGAAGTGGGGACCATTTTTGACAGAGATATGGCCATTAATATAATATATAATTTTAGATGAGTCTGAAGTCATTTTCTTTAAATGCAGTTTTGATTCATAAATCGAGCAAAGTATAAAAATAACTTCATTATTTGACGTGGGGCCATTTTTGACGGAGATATGGCCATTAATACAATATATAATTTTAGATGAGTCTGAAGTCATTTTTTTTAAATGCAGTTTTGTTTCAAAAATCGAGCAATTTCTAAAAATACCTTCATATTTGAAGTGGGGACCATTTTTGACAGAGATATGGCCATTAATACAATATATAATTTTAGATGAGTCTGAAGTCATTTTCTTTAAATGCAGTTTTGTTTCATAAAATCGAGCAATTTCTAAAAATAACTTCATATTTGAAGTGGGGCCATTTTTTGACGGAGATATGGCCATTAATATAATATATAATTTTAGATGAGTCTGAAGTCATTTTCTTTAAATGCAGTTTTGTTTCAAAAATCGAGCAAATTTCTAAAAATACCTTCATATTTGAAGTGGGGACCATTTTTGACAGAGATATGGCCATTAATATAATATATAATTTTAGATGAGTCTGAAGTCATTTTCTTTAAATGCAGTTTTGTTTCAAAAATCGAGCAAAGTTCTAAAAATAACTTCATATATTGACGTGGGGCCATTTTTGACGGAGATATGGCCATTAATACAATATATAATTTTAGATGAGTCTGAAGTCATTTTCTTTAAATGCAGTTTTGTTTCAAAAATCGAGCAATTTCTAAAAAGTAACTTCATATTTTGAAGTGGGGCCATTTTTGACAGAGATATGGCCATTAATACAATATATAATTTTAGATGAGTCTGAAGTCATTTTCTTTAAATGCAGTTTTGTTTCAAAAATCGAGCAATTTCTAAAAAGTAACTTCATATTTGAAGTGGGGCCATTTTTGACGGAGATATGGCCATTAATACAATATATAATTTTAGATGAGTCTGAAGTCATTTTGTTTAAATGCAGTTTTGTTTCAAAAATCGAGCAAAGTTCTAAAAATACCTTCATATTTGAAGTGGGGCCATTTTTGACGGAGATATGGCCATTAATATAATATATAATTTTAGATGAGTCTGAAGTCATTTTCTTTAAATGCAGTTTTGTTTCAAAAATCGAGCAATTTCTAAAAATAACTTCATATTTGAAGTGGGGCCATTTTTTGACGGAGATATGGCCATTAATATAATATATAATTTTAGATGAGTCTGAAGTCATTTTCTTTAAATGCAGTTTTGTTTCAAAAATCGAGCAAATTTCTAAAAATAACTTCATATTTTGAAGTGGGGCCATTTTTGACGGAGATATGGCCATTAATATAATATATAATTTTAGATGAGTCTGAAGTCATTTTCTTTAAATGCAGTTTTGTTTCAAAAATCGAGCAAATTTCTAAAAGTAACTTCATATTTTGAAGTGGGGCCATTTTTGACGGAGATATGGCCATTAATACAATATATAATTTTAGATGAGTCTGAAGTCATTTTCTTTAAATGCAGTTTTGTTTCAAAAATCGAGCAATTTCTAAAAATACCTTCATATTTGAAGTGGGGCCATTTTTGACGGAGATATGGCCATTAATATAATATATAATTTTAGATGAGTCTGAAGTCATTTTCTTTAAATGCAGTTTTGTTTCAAAAATCGAGCAATTTCTAAAAATAACTTCATATTTTGAAGTGGGGCCATTTTTGACGGAGATATGGCCATTAATACAATATATAATTTTAGATGAGTCTGAAGTCATTTTCTTTAAATGCAGTTTTGTTTCAAAAATCGAGCAATTTCTAAAAATAACTTCATATTTGAAGTGGGGCCATTTTTGACGGAGATATGGCCATTAATATAATATATAATTTTAGATGAGTCTGAAGTCATTTTCTTTAAATGCAGTTTTGTTTCAAAAATCGAGCAATTTCTAAAAAGTACCTTCATATTTGAAGTGGGGCCATTTTTGACGGAGATATGGCCATTAATATAATATATAATTTTAGATGAGTCTGAAGTCATTTTCTTTAAATGCAGTTTTGTTTCAAAAAATCGAGCAATTTCTAAAAATACCTTCATATTTGAAGTGGGGCCATTTTTGACGGAGATATGGCCATTAATATAATATATAATTTTAGATGAGTCTGAAGTCATTTTCTTTAAATGCAGTTTTGTTTCAAAAATCGAGCAATTTCTAAAAATAACTTCATATTTGAAGTGGGGCCATTTTTGACGGAGATATGGCCATTAATACAATATATAATTTTAGATGAGTCTGAAGTCATTTTCTTTAAATGCAGTTTTGTTTCAAAAATCGAGCAAATTCTAAAAAATAACTTCATATTTGAAGTGGGGCCATTTTTGACGGAGATATGGCCATTAATATAATATATAATTTTAGATGAGTCTGAAGTCATTTTGTTTAAATGCAGTTTTGTTTCAAAAATCGAGCAAATGTTCTAAAAATACCTTCATATTTTGAAGTGGGGCCATTTTTGACAGAGATATGGCCATTAATATAATATATAATTTTAGATGAGTCTGAAGTCATTTTCTTTAAATGCAGTTTTGTTTCAAAAATCGAGCAAAGTTCTAAAAATAACTTCATTATTTGCGTGGGGCCATTTTTGACGGAGATATGGCCATTAATATAATATATAATTTTAGATGAGTCTGAAGTCATTTTCTTTAAATGCAGTTTTGTTTCAAAAAATCGAGCAATTTCTAAAAATACCTTCATATTTGAAGTGGGGCCATTTTTGACAGAGATATGGCCATTAATATAATATATAATATTAGATGAGTCTGAAGTCATTTCTCTTTAAATTAAATGCAGCTTTGATTCATAAATCGAGCAAAGTATAAAATTAACTTCATTATTGGCGTGGGGCCATTTTTGACGGAGATATGGCCATTAATATAATATATAATTTTAGATGAGTCTGAAGTCATTTTCTTTAAATGCAGTTTTGTTTCAAAAATCGAGAAATTTCTAAAAATACCTTCATATTTGAAGTGGGACTATTTTTGACAGAGATATGGCCATTAATATAATATATAATATTAGATGAGTCTGAAGTCATTTTCTTTAAATGCAGCTTTGATTCATAAATCGAGCAAAGTATAAAATTAACTTCATTATTGGCGTGGGGCCATTTTTGACGGAGATATGGCCATTAATACAATATATAATTTTAGATGAGTCTGAAGTCATTTTGTTTAAATGCAGTTTTGTCTCAAAAATCGATAAATTTCTAAAAATACCTTCATATTTGAAGTGGGACTATTTTTGACAGAGATATGGCCATTAATACAATATATAATTTTAGATGAGTCTGAAGACATTTTCTTTAAATGCAGTTTTGATTCATAAATCGAGCAAAGTATAAAAATAACTTCATTATTGGCGTGGGGCCATTTTTGACGGAGATATGGCCATTAATATAATATATAATTTTAGATGAGTCTGAAGTCATTTTCTTTAAATGCAGTTTTGTTTCAAAAATCGAGAAATTTCTAAGAAAACCTTCATATTTGAAGTGGGACTATTTTTGACAGAGATATGGCCATTAATATAATATATAATATTAGATGAGTCTGAAGTCATTTTCTTTAAATGCAGCTTTGATTCATAAATCGAGCAAAGTATAAAATTAACTTCATTATTGGCGTGGGGCCATTTTTGACGGAGATATGGCCATTAATACAATATATAATTTTAGATGAGTCTGAAGTCATTTTCTTTAAATGCAGTTTTGTTTCAAAAATCGAGCAATTTCTAAAAGTAACTTCATATTTGAAGTGGGGCCATTTTTGACGGAGATATGGCCATTAATACAATATATAATTTTAGATGAGTCTGAAGACATTTTGTTTAAATGCAGTTTTGTTTAAAAAATCGAGCAATTTCTAAAAATAACTCCATATTTGAAGTGGGGCCATTTTTGACGGAGATATGGCCATTAATACAATATATAATTTTAGATGAGTCTGAAGTCATTTTGTTTAAATGCAGTTTTGTTTCAAAAATCGAGCAATTTCTAAAAATACCTTCATATTTGAAGTGGGGCCATTTTTGACGGAGATATGGCCATTAATATAATATATAAATTTTAGATGAGTCTGAAGTCATTTTGTTTAAATGCAGTTTTGTTTCAAAAATCGAGCAAATTCTAAAAATTACTTCATTATTTGAAGTGGGGCCATTTTTGACGGAGATATGGCCATTAATATAATATATAATTTTAGATGAGTCTGAAGTCATTTTCTTTAAATGCAGTTTCGTTTCAAAAATCGAGCAATTTCAAAAAATAACTTCATATTTTAAGTGGGGCCATTTTTGACGGAGATATGGCCATTAATACAATATATAATTTTAGATGAGTCTGAAGACATTTTCTTTAAATGCAGCTTTGTTTCAAAAATCGAGCAAATTCTAAAAAAACCTTCATATTTGAAGTGGGGCCATTTTTGACGGAGATATGGCCATTAATATAATATATAATTTTAGATGAGTCTGAAGTCATTTTCTTTAATTGCAGTTTCGTTTCAAAAATCGAGCAATTTCAAAAAGTAACTTCATATTTGAAGTGGGGCCATTTTTGACGGAGATATGGCCATTAATATAATATATAATTTTAGATGAGTCTGAAGTTATTTTCTTTAAATGCAGTTTTGATTCATAAATCGAGCAAAGTATAAAAATAACTTCATTATTGGCGTGGGGCCATTTTTGACGGAGATATGGCCATTAATATAATATATAATTTTAGATGAGTCTGAAGTCATTTTCTTTAAATGCAGTTTTGTTTCAAAAATCGAGAAATTTCTAAAAATACCTTCATATTTGAAGTGGGACTATTTTTGACAGAGATATGGCCATTAATATAATATATAATATTAGATGAGTCTGAAGTCATTTTCTTTAAATGCAGCTTTGATTCATAAATCGAGCAAAGTATAAAATTAACCTTTTTTATTATTGGCGTGGGGCCATTTTTTGACGGAGATATGGCCATTAATATAATATATAATTTTAGATGAGTCTGAAGTCATTTTCTTTAAATGCAGTTTTGTTTCAAAAATCGAGCAAATTCTAAAAATACCTTCATATTTGAAGTGGGGCTATTTTTGACAGAGATATGGCCATTAATATAATATATAATTTTAGATGAGTCTGAAGTCATTTTCTTTAAATGCAGTTTTGTTTCAAAAATCGAGCAATTTCTAAAAAGTAACTTCATATTTGAAGTGGGGCCATTTTTGACGGAGATATGGCCATTAATACAATATATAATTTTAGATGAGTCTGAAGTCATTTTGTTTAAATGCAGTTTTGTTTCAAAAATCGAGCAATTTCTAAAAATACCTTCATATTTGAAGTGGGGCCATTTTTTGACGGAGATATGGCCATTAATATAATATATAATTTTAGATGAGTCTGAAGTCATTTTCTTTAAATGCAGTTTTGTTTCAAAAATCGAGCAAATTCTAAAAATAACTTCATATTTGAAGTGGGGCCATTTTTTGACGGAGATATGGCCATTAATATAATATATAATTTTAGATGAGTCTGAAGTCATTTTCTTTAAATGCAGTTTTGTTTCAAAAATCGAGCAATTTCTAAAAATAACTTCATATTTTGATGTGGGGCCATTTTTTGACGGAGATATGGCCATTAATATAATATATAATTTTAGATGAGTCTGAAGTCATTTTCTTTAAATGCAGTTTTGTTTCAAAAATCGAGCAATTTCTAAAAAGTAACTTCATATTTGAAGTGGGGCCATTTTTGACGGAGATATGGCCATTAATACAATATATAATTTTAGATGAGTCTGAAGTCATTTTCTTTAAATGCAGTTTTGTTTCAAAAATCGAGCAATTTCTAAAAATACCTTCATATTTGAAGTGGGGCCATTTTTGACGGAGATATGGCCATTAATATAATATATAATTTTAGATGAGTCTGAAGTCATTTTCTTTAAATGCAGTTTTGTTTCAAAAATCGAGCAATTTCTAAAAAGTAACTTCATATTTGAAGTGGGGCCATTTTTTGACGGAGATATGGCCATTAATATAATATATAATTTTAGATGAGTCTGAAGTCATTTTCTTTAAATGCAGTTTTGTTTCAAAAATCGAGCAATTTCTAAAAATACCTTCATATTTGAAGTGGGGCCATTTTTGACGGAGATATGGCCATTAATACAATATATAATTTTAGATGAGTCTGAAGTCATTTTCTTTAAATGCAGTTTTGTTTCAAAAATCGAGCAATTTCTAAAAAGTAACTTCATATTTGAAGTGGGGCCATTTTTGACGGAGATATGGCCATTAATACAATATATAATTTTAGATGAGTCTGAAGTCATTTTCTTTAAATGCAGTTTTGTTTCAAAAATCGAGCAATTTCTAAAAAGTAACTTCATATTTGAAGTGGGGCCATTTTTGACGGAGATATGGCCATTAATACAATATATAATTTTAGATGAGTCTGAAGTCATTTTCTTTAAATGCAGTTTTGTTTCAAAAAATCGAGCAAATTCTAAAAATAACTTCATATTTTGAAGTGGGGCCATTTTTGACGGAGATATGGCCATTAATACAATATATAATTTTAGATGAGTCTGAAGTCATTTTGTTTAAATGCAGTTTTGTTTCAAAAATCGAGCAATTTCTAAAAATACCTTCATATTTGAAGTGGGGCCATTTTTGACGGAGATATGGCCATTAATATAATATATAATTTTAGATGAGTCTGAAGTCATTTTCTTTAAATGCAGTTTTGTTTCAAAAATCGAGCAATTTCTAAAAAGTAACTTCATATTTGAAGTGGGGCCATTTTTTGACGGAGATATGGCCATTAATATAATATATAATTTTAGATGAGTCTGAAGTCATTTTGTTTAAATGCAGTTTTGTTTCAAAAATCGAGCAATTTCTAAAAATAACTTCATATTTGAAGTGGGGCCATTTTTGACGGAGATATGGCCATTAATACAATATATAATTTTAGATGAGTCTGAAGTCATTTTCTTTAAATGCAGTTTTGTTTCAAAAATCGAGCAAATTTCTAAAAATAACTTCATATTTGAAGTGGGGCCATTTTTGACGGAGATATGGCCATTAATACAATATATAATTTTAGATGAGTCTGAAGTCATTTTCTTTAAATGCAGTTTTGTTTCAAAAATCGAGCAATTTCTAAAAAGTAACTTCATATTTGAAGTGGGGCCATTTTTTGACAGAGATATGGCCATTAATATAATATATAATTTTAGATGAGTCTGAAGTCATTTTCTTTAAATGCAGTTTTGTTTCAAAAATCGAGCAAATTCTAAAAATAACTTCATATTTGAAGTGGGGCCATTTTTTGACGGAGATATGGCCATTAATACAATATATAATTTTAGATGAGTCTGAAGTCATTTTCTTTAAATGCAGTTTTGTTTCAAAAATCGAGCAATTTCTAAAAGTACCTCCATATTTTAAGTGGGGCCATTTTTGACGGAGATATGGCCATTAATACAATATATAATTTTAGATGAGTCTGAAGTCATTTTCTTTAAATGCAGTTTTGTTTCAAAAATCGAGCAATTTCTAAAAGTAACTCCATATTTGAAGTGGGGCCATTTTTAACGGAGAGATATGGCCATTAATATAATATATAATTTTAGATGAGTCTGAAGTCATTTTGTTTAAATGCAGTTTTGTTTCAAAAATCGAGCAATTTCTAAAAAGTAACTTCATATTTTGAAGTGGGGCCATTTTTGACGGAGATATGGCCATTAATATAATATATAATTTTAGATGAGTCTGAAGTCATTTTCTTTAAATGCAGTTTTGTTTCAAAAATCGAGCAAATTCTAAAAATAACTTCATATTTGATTTTTTGACGGAGATATGGCCATTAATACAATATATAATTTTAGATGAGTCTGAAGTCATTTTCTTTAAATGCAGTTTTGTTTCAAAAATCGAGCAATTTCTAAAAAGTAACTTCATATTTGAAGTGGGGCCATTTTTGACGGAGATATGGCCATTAATATAATATATAATTTTAGATGAGTCTGAAGTCATTTTCTTTAAATGCAGTTTTGTTTCAAAAATCGAGCAATTTCTAAAAAGTAACTTCATATTTGAAGTGGGGCCATTTTTTGACGGAGATATGGCCATTAATATAATATATAATTTTAGATGAGTCTGAAGTCATTTTCTTTAAATGCAGTTTTGTTTCAAAAATCGAGCAAATTCTAAAAATAACTTCATATTTGAAGTGGGGCCATTTTTTGACGGAGATATGGCCATTAATATAATATATAATTTTAGATGAGTCTGAAGTCATTTTCTTTAAATGCAGTTTTGTTTCAAAAAATCGAGCAATTTCTAAAAAGTAACTTCATATTTGAAGTGGGGCCATTTTTGACAGAGATATGGCCATTAATACAATATATAATTTTAGATGAGTCTGAAGTCATTTTCTTTAAATGCAGTTTTGTTTCAAAAATCGAGCAATTTCTAAAAATACCTTCATATTTGAAGTGGGGCCATTTTTGACGGAGATATGGCCATTAATATAATATATAATTTTAGATGAGTCTGAAGTCATTTTCTTTAAATGCAGTTTTGTTTCAAAAATCGAGCAATTTCTAAAAGTAACTTCATATTTGAAGTGGGGCCATTTTTGACAGAGATATGGCCATTAATATAATATATAATTTTAGATGAGTCTGAAGTCATTTTCTTTTAAATGCAGTTTTGTTTCAAAAATCGAGCAATTTCTAAAAATAACTTCATATTTGAAGTGGGGCCATTTTTTGACGGAGATATGGCCATTAATACAATATATAATTTTAGATGAGTCTGAAGTCATTTTCTTTAAATGCAGTTTTGTTTCAAAAATCGAGCAATTTCTAAAAAGTAACTTCATATTTGAAGTGGGGCCATTTTTTGACGGAGATATGGCCATTAATACAATATATAATTTTAGATGAGTCTGAAGTCATTTTCTTTAAATGCAGTTTTGTTTCAAAAATCGAGCAATTTCTAAAAATACCTTCATATTTGAAGTGGGGCCATTTTTTGACGGAGATATGGCCATTAATATAATATATAATTTTAGATGAGTCTGAAGTCATTTTCTTTAAATGCAGTTTTGTTTCAAAAATCGAGCAATTTCTAAAAAGTAACTTCATATTTGAAGTGGGGCCATTTTTGACAGAGATATGGCCATTAATATAATATATAATTTTAGATGAGTCTGAAGTCATTTTCTTTAAATGCAGTTTTGTTTCAAAAATCGAGCAATTTCTAAAAATAACTTCATATTTTAAGTGGGGCCATTTTTGACGGAGATATGGCCATTAATACAATATATAATTTTAGATGAGTCTGAAGTCATTTTGTTTAAATGCAGTTTTGTTTCAAAAATCGAGCAATTTCTAAAAAGTAACTTCATATTTGAAGTGGGGCCATTTTTGACAGAGATATGGCCATTAATATAATATATAATTTTAGATGAGTCTGAAGTCATTTTCTTTAAATGCAGTTTTGTTTCAAAAATCGAGCAATTTCTAAAAGTAACTCCAATTTTAAAAAAACTTTATTTTAAGTGGGGCCATTTTTGACAGAGATATGGCCATTAATATAATATATAATTTTAGATGAGTCTAAAGTAATTTTCTTTAAATGCAGTTTTGATTCATAAATCGAGCAAAGTATAAAAATAACTTCATATTTGAAGTGGGGCCATTTTTGACGGAGATATGGCCATTAATATAATATATAATTTTAGATGAGTCTGAAGTCTTTTTCTTTAAATGCAGTTTTGTTTAATAAATCGAGCAATTTCTAAAAGTAACTCCATATTTGAAGTGGGGCCATTTTTGACAGAGATATGGCCATTAATAAAATATATAATTTTAGATGAGTCTGAAGTCATTTTGTTTAAATGCAGTTTTGTTTCACAAATCGAGCAATTTCTAAAAATACCTTCATATTTGAAGTGGGACTATTTTTGACGGAGATATGGCCATTAATACAATATATAATTTTAGATGAGTCTGAAGTCATTTTGTTTAAATGCAGTTTTGTTTCAAAAATCGAGCAATTTCTAAAAGTAACTCCATATTTGAAGTGGGGCCAATTTTAACAGAGATATGGCCATTAATATAATATATAATTTTAGATGAGTCTGAAGTCATTTTGTTTAACTGCAGTTTTGTTTAAAAAATCGAGCAATTTCTAAAAGTAACTTTATTATTGGAGTGGGCCCCTTTTTGACAGAGATATGGCCATTAATATAATATATAATTTTAGATGAGTCTGAAGTCATTTTCTTTAAATGCAGTTTTGATTCATAAATCGAGCAAAGTATAAAAATAACTTCATTATTGGCGTGGGGCCATTTTTGACGGAGATATGGCCATTAATACAATATATAATTTTAGATGAGTCTGAAGTCATTTTCTTTAAATGCAGTTTTGTTTCAAGAATCGAGCAATTTCTAAAAGTAACTTCATATTTTATGTGGGGCCATTTTTGACGGAGATATGGCCATTAATACAATATATAATTTTAGATGAGTCTGAAGACATTTTCTTTAAATGCAGTTTTGTTTAAAAAATCGAGCAATTTCTAAAAGTAACTCCATATTTGAAGTGGTGCCATTTTTGACAGAGATATGGCCATTAATACAATATATAATTTTAGATGAGTCTGAAGTCATTTTGTTTAAATGCAGTTTTGTTTCACAAATCGAGCAATTTCTAAAAATACCTTCATATTTGAAGTGGGGCCATTTTTGACGGAGATAT
This sequence comes from Drosophila murphyi, assembly GCA_018904325.1. Lineage (NCBI taxonomy): Eukaryota > Metazoa > Arthropoda > Insecta > Diptera > Drosophilidae > Drosophila > Drosophila murphyi. Next base: position 18,573 of record JAEIFX010000875.1, on the reverse strand, counting down.
GGCCATTAATATAATATATAAATTTGGATGAGTCTGAAGACATTTTCTTTAAACGCAGTTTTGTTTTAAAAATCGAGCAAATTCTAAAAATACCTTCATATTTGAAGTGGGGCCATTTTTGACGGAGATATGGCCATTAATATAATATATAATTTTAGATGAGTCTGAAGTCATTTTCTTTAAATGCAGTTTCGTTTCATAAATCGAGCAATTTCTAAAAGTAACTTCATATTTTATGTGGGGCCATTTTTGACGGATATATGGCCATTAATACAATATATAACTTTAGATGAGTCTGAAGACATTTTCTTTAAATGCAGTTTTGTTTCAAAAATCGGGCAAATTCTAAAAATACCTTCATATTTGAAGTGGGGCCATTTTTGACGGATATATGGCCATTAATACAATACATAATTTTAGATGAGTCTGAAGACATTTTCTTTAAATGCAGTTTTGTTTAAAAAATCGAGCAAATTCTAAAAGTAACTTCATATTTGAAGTGGAGCTATTTTTGACGGAGATATGGCCATTAATACAATATATAATTTGAGATGAGTCTGAAGACATTTTCTTTAAATGCAGTTTTGTTTCAAAAATCGAGCAATTTCTAAAAGTAACTTCGTATTTTATGTGGGGCCATTTTTGACGGAGATATGGCCATTAATACAATATATAACTTTAGATGAGTCTGAAGACATTTTCTTTAAATGCAGTTTTGTTTCAAAAATCGGGCAAATTCTAAAAATACCTTCATATTTGAAGTGGGGCCATTTTTGACGGAGATATGGCCATTAATACAATACATAATTTTAGATGAGTCTGAAGACATTTTCTTTAAATGCAGTTTTGTTTAAAAAATCGAGCAAATTCTAAAAGTAACTTCATATTTGAAGTGGAGCTATTTTTGACGGAGATATGGCCATTAATACAATATATAATTTGAGATGAGTCTGGAGACATTTTCTTTAAATGCAGTTTTGTTTCAAAAATCGAGCAATTTCTAAAAGTAACTTCGTATTTTATGTGGGGCCATTTTTGACAGAGATATAGCCATTAATACAATATATAATATTAGATGAGCCTGAAGTCATTTTGTTTAAATGAAGTTTTGTTTCAAAAATCGAGCGAATTTTCAAAATACCTTCATATTTGACGGAGACATGGCCATTAATACAATATATAATTTTAGATGAGTCTGAAGACATTTTCTTTATCGAGCAATTTCTAAAAGTAACTTCATATTTGACGGAGATATGGTCATTAATACAATATATAATTTTAGATGAGTCTGAAGTCATTTTCTTTAAATGCAGTTTTGTTTCACAAATCGAGCAATTTTTAAAAATACCTTCATATTTGAAGTGGGACTATTTTTGACAGATATATGGCCATTAATACAATATATAATTTTAGATGAGTCTGAAGTCATTTTCTTTAAATGCAGTTTTGTTTCAAAAATCGAGCAATTTCTAAAAGTAACTCCATATTTTAAGTGGGGCCATTTTTGACAGAGATATGGCCATTAATATACTAAATAATTTTAGATGAGTCTAAACTAATTTTCTTTAAATGCAGTTTTGATTCATAAATCGAACAAAGTATAAAAATAACTTTATATTTTATGTGGGGCCATTTTTGACGGAGATATGGCCATTAATACAATATATAATTTAAGATGAGTCTGAAGTCATTTTGTTTTAATGCAGTTTTGTTTCAAAAATCGAGCAATTTCTAAAAGTAACTCCATATTTGAAATGGGGCCATTTTTGACAGAGATATGGCCATTAATAAAATATATAATTTTAGATGAGTCTGAAGTCATTTTGTCTAAATGCAGTTTTGTTTCACAAATCGAGCAATTTCTAAAAATACCTTCATATTTGAAGTGGGACTATTTTTGACGGAGATATGGCCATTAATACAATATATAATTTTAGATGAGTCTGAAGTCATTTTCTTTAAATGCAGTTTTGTTTCACAAATCGAGCAATTTCTAAAAATACCTTCATATTTGAAGTGGGACTATTTTTGACAGAGATATGGCCATTAATACAATATATAATTTTAGATGAGTCTGAAGTCATTTTCTTTAAATGCAGTTTTGTTTCAAAAATCGAGCAATTTCTAAAAGTAACTCCATATTTGAAGTGGGGCCAATTTTAACAGAGATATGGCCATTAATATAATATATAATTTTAGATGAGTCTGAAGTCATTTTGTTTAAATGCAGTTTTGTTTCATAAATCGAGCAAAGTATAAAAATAACTTCATTATTGGCGTGGGGCCATTTTTGACGGAGATATGGCCATTAATACAATATATAATTTTAGATGAGTCTGAAGTCATTTTGTTTTAATGCAGTTTTGTTTAAAAAATCGAGCAATTTCTAAAAGTAACTTTATTATTGGAGTGGGCCCCTTTTTGACAGAGATATGGCCATTAATATAATATATAATTTTAGATGAGTCTGAAGTCATTTTCTTTAAATGCAGTTTTGATTCATAAATCGAGCAAAGTATAAAAATAACTTCATTATTGGCGTGGGGCCATTTTTGACGGAGATATGGCCATTAATACAATATATAATTTTAGATGAGTCTGAAGTCATTTTGTTTTAATGCAGTTTTGTTTCAAAAATCGAGCAATTTCTAAAAGTAACTCCATATTTGAAATGGGGCCATTTTTGACAGAGATATGGCCATTAATATAGTATATAATTTTAGATGAGTCTAAACTAATTTTCTTTAAATGCAGTTTTGATTCATAAATCGAGCAAAGTATAAAAATAACTTCATATTTTATGTGGGGCCATTTTTGGCGGAGATATGGCCATTAACATAATATATAATTTTAGACGAGTCTGAAGTCATTTTCTTTAAATGCAGTTTTGTTTAATAAATCGAGCAATTTCTAAAAGTAACTCCATATTTGAAATGGGGCCATTTTTGACAGAGATATGGCCATTAATAAAATATATAATTTTAGATGAGTCTGAAGTCATTTTGTTTAAATGCAGTTTTGTTTCACAAATCGAGCAATTTCTAAAAATACCTTCATATTTGAAGTGGGACTATTTTTGACGGAGATATGGCCATTAATACAATATATAATTTTAGATGAGTCTGAAGTCATTTTGTTTAAATGCAGTTTTGTTTCAAAAATCGAGCAATTTCTAAAAGTAACTCCATATTTGAAGTGGGGCCAATTTTAACAGAGATATGGCCATTAATATAATATATAATTTTAGATGAGTCTGAAGTCATTTTGTTTAACTGCAGTTTTGTTTAAAAAATCGAGCAATTTCTAAAAGTAACTTTATTATTGGAGTGGGCCCCTTTTTGACAGAGATATGGCCATTAATATAATATGTAATTTTAGATGAGTCTGAAGTTATTTTCTTTAAATGCAGTTTTGATTCATAAATCGAGCAAAGTATAAAAATAACTTCATTATTGGCGTGGGGCCATTTTTGACGGAGATATGGCCATTAATACAATATATAATTTTAGATGAGTCTGAAGTCATGTTCTTTAAATGCAGTTTTGTTTCAAGAATCGAGCAATTTCTAAAAGTAACTTCATATTTTATGTGGGGCCATTTTTGACGGAGATATGGCCATTAATACAATATATAATTTTAGATGAGTCTGAAGACATTTTCTTTAAATGCAGTTTTGTTTAAAAAATCGAGCAATTTCTAAAAGTAACTCCATATTTGAAGTGATGCCATTTTTGACAGAGATATGGCCATTAATACAATATATAATTTTAGATGAGTCTGAAGTCATTTTGTTTAAATGCAGTTTTGTTTCACAAATCGAGCAATTTCTAAAAATACCTTCATATTTGAAGTGGGGCCATTTTTGACGGAGATATGGCCATTAATATAATATATAAATTTGGATGAGTCTGAAGACATTTTCTTTAAACGCAGTTTTGTTTTAAAAATCGAGCAAATTCTAAAAATACCTTCATATTTGAAGTGGGGCCATTTTTGACGGAGATATGGCCATTAATATAATATATAATTTTAGATGAGTCTGAAGACATTTTCTTTAAATGCAGTTTTGTTTCAAAAATCGAGCAATTTCTAAAAGTAACTTCGTATTTTATGTGGGGCCATTTTTGACAGAGATATAGCCATTAATACAATATATAATTTTAGATGAGCCTGAAGTCATTTTGTTTAAATGCAGTTTTGTTTCAAAAATCGAGCGAATTTTCAAAATACCTTCATATTTGACGGAGACATGGCCATTAATACAATATATAATTTTAGATGAGTCTGAAGACATTTTTTTAAATGCGATTTTCTTTATCGAGCAATTTCTAAAAGTAACTTCATATTTGACGGAGATATGGCCATTAATACAATATATAATTTTAGATGAGTCTGAAGTCATTTTCTTTAAATGCAGTTTTGTTTCACAAATCGAGCAATTTCTAAAAATACCTTCATATTTGAAGTGGGACTATTTTTGACAGATATATGGCCATTAATACAATATATAATTTTAGATGAGTCTGAAGTCATTTTCTTTAAATGCAGTTTTGTTTCAAAAATCGAGCAATTTCTAAAAGTAACTCCATATTTTAAGTGGGGCCATTTTTGACAGAGATATGGCCATTAATATACTATATAATTTTAGATGAGTCTAAACTAATTTTCTTTAAATGCAGTTTTGATTCATAAATCGAACAAAGTATAAAAATAACTTTATATTTTATGTGGGGCCATTTTTGACGGAGATATGGCCATTAATACAATATATAATTTAAGATGAGTCTGAAGTCATTTTGTTTTAATGCAGTTTTGTTTCAAAAATCGAGCAATTTCTAAAAGTAACTCCATATTTGAAATGGGGCCATTTTTGACAGAGATATGGCCATTAATAAAATATATAATTTTAGATGACTCTGAAGTCATTTTGTCTAAATGCAGTTTTGTTTCACAAATCGAGCAATTTCTAAAAATACCTTCATATTTGAAGTGGGACTATTTTTGACGGAGATATGGCCATTAATACAATATATAATTTTAGATGAGTCTGAAGTCATTTTCTTTAAATGCAGTTTTGTTTCACAAATCGAGCAATTTCTAAAAATACCTTCATATTTGAAGTGGGACTATTTTTGACAGAGATATGGCCATTAATACAATATATAATTTTAGATGAGTCTGAAGTCATTTTCTTTAAATGCAGTTTTGTTTCAAAAATCGAGCAATTTCTAAAAGTAACTTTATTATTGGAGTGGGCCCCTTTTTGACAGAGATATGGCCATTAATATAATATATAATTTTAGATGAGTCTGAAGTCATTTTCTTTAAATGCAGTTTTGATTCATAAATCGAGCAAAGTATAAAAATAACTTCATTATTGGCGTGGGGCCATTTTTGACGGAGATATGGCCATTAATACAATATATAATTTTAGATGAGTCTGAAGTCATTTTGTTTTAATGCAGTTTTGTTTCAAAAATCGAGCAATTTCTAAAAGTAACTCCATATTTGAAATGGGGCCATTTTTGACAGAGATATGGCCATTAATATAGTATATAATTTTAGATGAGTCTAAACTAATTTTCTTTAAATGCAGTTTTGATTCATAAATCGAGCAAAGTATAAAAATAACTTCATATTTTATGTGGGGCCATTTTTGACGGAGATATGGCCATTAACATAATATATAATTTTAGACGAGTCTGAAGTCATTTTCTTTAAATGCAGTTTTGTTTAAAAAATCGAGCAATTTCTAAAAGTAACTCCATATTTGAAATGGGGCCATTTTTGACAGAGATATGGCCATTAATAAAATATATAATTTTAGATGAGTCTGAAGTCATTTTGTTTAAATGCAGTTTTGTTTCACAAATCGAGCAATTTCTAAAAATACCTTCATATTTGAAGTGGGACTATTTTTGACGGAGATATGGCCATTAATACAATATATAATTTTAGATGAGTCTGAAGTCATTTTGTTTAAATGCAGTTTTGTTTCAAAAATCGAGCAATTTCTAAAAGTAACTCCATATTTGAAGTGGGGCCATTTTTGACAGAGATATGGCCATTAATATAATATATAATTTTAGATGAGTCTGAAGTCATTTTGTTTAAATGCAGTTTTGTTTAAAAAATCGAGCAATTTCTAAAAGTAACTTCTATTATTGGAGTGGGCCCCTTTTTGACAGAGATATGGCCATTAATATAATATATAATTTTAGATGAGTCTGAAGTCATTTTCTTTAAATGCAGTTTTGTTTCAAAAATCGAGCAATTTCTAAAAATAACTTCATATTTGAAGTGGGGCCATTTTTGACGGAGATATGGCCATTAATACAATATATAATTTTAGATGAGTCTGAAGTCATTTTCTTTAAATGCAGTTTTGTTTCAAAAATCGAGCAATTTCTAAAAGTAACTTTATTATTGGAGTGGGGCCATTTTTGACAGAGATATGGCCATTAATATAATATATAATTTTAGATGAGTCTGAAGTCATTTTCTTTAAATGCAGTTTTGTTTCATAAATCGAGCAAATTCTAAAAATAACTTCATTATTGGCGTGGGGCCATTTTTGACGGAGATATGGCCATTAATACAATATATAATTTTAGATGAGTCTGAAGTCATTTTCTTTAAATGCAGTTTTGTTTCAAAAATCGAGCAATTTCTAAAAATAACTTCATATTTTATGTGGGGCCATTTTTGACGGAGATATGGCCATTAATACAATATATAATTTTAGATGAGTCTGAAGACATTTTCTTTAAATGCAGTTTTGTTTAAAAAATCGAGCAATTTCTAAAAGTAACTCCATATTTGAAGTGGGGCCATTTTTGACAGAGATATGGCCATTAATACAATATATAATTTTAGATGAGTCTGAAGTCATTTTGTTTAAATGCAGTTTTGTTTCAAAAATCGAGCAATTTCTAAAAATACCTTCATATTTGAAGTGGGGCCATTTTTGACGGAGATATGGCCATTAATACAATATATAATTTTAGATGAGTCTGAAGACATTTTCTTTAAATGCAGTTTTGTTTCAAAAATCGAGCAAATTCTAAAAATACCTTCATATTTGAAGTGGGGCCATTTTTGACGGAGATATGGCCATTAATATAATATATAATTTTAGATGAGTCTGAAGTCATTTTCTTTAAATGCAGTTTTGTTTCAAAAATCGAGCAATTTCTAAAAGTAACTTCATATTTTATGTGGGGCCATTTTTGACGGAGATATGGCCATTAATACAATATATAATTTTAGATGAGTCTGAAGACATTTTCTTTAAATGCAGTTTTGTTTCAAAAATCGGGCAAATTCTAAAAATACCTTCATATTTGAAGTGGGGCCATTTTTGACGGATATATGGCCATTAATACAATACATAATTTTAGATGAGTCTGAAGACATTTTCTTTAAATGCAGTTTTGTTTAAAAAATCGAGCAAATTCTAAAAGTAACTTCATATTTGAAGTGGGGCCATTTTTGACGGAGATATGGCCATTAATACAATATATAATTTTAGATGAGTCTGAAGACATTTTCTTTAAATGCAGTTTTGTTTCAAAAATCGAGCAATTTCTAAAAGTAACTTCATATTTTAAGTGGGGCCATTTTTGACGGAGATATAGCCATTAATACAATATATAATTTTAGATGAGTCTGAAGTCATTTTCTTTAAATGCAGTTTTGTTTCAAAAATCGAGCAATTTCTCAAAATACCTTCATATTTGACGGAGATATGGCCATTAATACAATATATAATTTTAGATGAGTCTGAAGACATTTTCTTTATAGCAGTTTTGTTTCAAAAATCGAGCAAATTCTAAAAGTAACTTCATATTTGACGGAGATATGGCCATTAATACAATATATAATTTTAGATGAGTCTGAAGACATTTTGTTTAAATGCAGTTTTGTTTAAAAAATCGAGCAAATTCTAAAAATACCTTCATTTTTTAAGTGGGGCCATTTTTGACGGATATATGGCCATTAATACAATATATAATTTTAGATGAGTCTGAAGACATTTTCTTTAAATGCAGTTTTGTTTAAAAAATCGAGCAATTTCTAAAAGTAACTTCATATTTGAAGTGGGGCCATTTTTGACGGAGATATGGCCATTAATACAATATATAATTTTAGATGAGTCTGAAGACATTTTCTTTAAATGCAGTTTTGTTTCAAAAATCGAGCAATTTCTAAAAGTAACTTCATATTTTATGTGGGGCCATTTTTGACGGAGATATGGCCATTAATACAATATATAATTTTAGATGAGTCTGAAGACATTTTCTTTAAATGCAGTTTTGTTTCAAAAATCGAGCAATTTCTAAAAGTAACTCCATATTTGAAGTGGGGCCATTTTTGACGGAGATATGGCCATTAATACAATATATAATTTTAGATGAGTCTGAAGACATTTTCTTTAAATGCAGTTTTGTTTCAAAAATCGGGCAAATTCTAAAAATACCTTCATATTTTAAGTGGGGCCATTTTTGACGGAGATATGGCCATTAATACAATATATAATTTTAGATGAGTCTGAAGACATTTTCTTTAAATGCAGTTTTGTTTAAAAAATCGAGCAATTTCTAAAAGTAACTCCATATTTGAAGTGGGGCCATTTTTGACAGAGATATGGCCATTAATATAATATATAATTTTAGATGAGTCTGAAGTCATTTTCTTTAAATGCAGCTTTGTTTCAAAAATCGAGCAATTTTTAAAAGTAACTTCATATTTTAAGTGGGGCCATTTTTGACGGAGATATGGCCATTAATACAATATATAATTTTAGATGAGTCTGAAGACATTTTCTTTAAATGCAGTTTTGTTTCAGAAATCGAGCAAATTCTAAAAATAGCTTCAGATTGTAAGTGGGGCCATTTTTGACGGAGATATGGCCATTAATACAATATATAATTTTAGATGAGTCTGAAGTCATTTTGTTTTAATGCAGTTTTGTTTAAAAAATCGAGCAATTTCTAAAAGTAACTTCGTATTTTATGTGGGGCCATTTTTGACAGAGATATAGCCATTAATACAATATATAATTTTAGATGAGCCTGAAGTCATTTTGTTTAAATGAAGTTTTGTTTCAAAAATCGAGCGAATTCTAAAAATACCTTCATATTTGACGGAGATATGGCCATTAATACAATATATAATTTTAGATGAGTCTGAAGACATTTTCTTTAAATGCAGTTTTGTTTCAAAAATCGAGCAATTTCTAAAAGTAACTTCATATTTGAAGTGGGGCCATTTTTGACGGAGATATGGCCATTAATATAATATATAATTTTAGATGAGTCTGAAGTCATTTTCTTTAAATGCAGTTTTGTTTCAAAAATCGAGCAATTTCTAAAAATAACTTCATATTTTAAGTGGGGCCATTTTTGACGGAGATATGGCCATTAATACAATATATAATTTTAGATGAGTCTGAAGACATTTTCTTTAAATGCAGTTTTGTTTCAAAAATCGAGCAAATTCTAAAAATACCTTCATATTTGAAGTGGGGCCATTTTTGACGGAGATATGGCCATTAATACAATATATAATTTTAGATGAGTCTGAAGACATTTTCTTTAAATGCAGTTTTGTTTCAAAAATCGAGCAAATTCTAAAAGTAACTTCATATTTGAAGTGGGGCCATTTTTGACGGAGATATGGCCATTAATACAATATATAATTTTAGATGAGTCTGAAGACATTTTCTTTAAATGCAGTTTTGTTTCAAAAATCGAGCAATTTCTAAAAATAACTTCATATTTTAAGTGGGGCCATTTTTGACGGAGATATGGCCATTAATACAATATATAATTTTAGATGAGTCTGAAGTCATTTTGTTTAAATGCAGTTTTGTTTCAAAAATCGAGCAATTTCTTAAAAGTACCTTCATATTTTTGACGGAGATATGGCCATTAATACAATATATAATTTTAGATGAGTCTGAAGACATTTTTTTTAAATGCAGTTTTGTTTCAAAAATCGAGCAATTTCTAAAAGTAACTTCATATTTGAAGGCCTTTTTTGACGGAGATATGGCCATTAATACAATATATAATTTTAGATGAGTCTGAAGACATTTTCTTTAAATGCAGTTTTGTTTCAAAAATCGAGCAAATTCTAAAAATACCTTCATATTTTAAGTGGGGCCATTTTTGACGGAGATATGGCCATTAATACAATATATAATTTTAGATGAGTCTGAAGACATTTTCTTTAAATGCAGTTTTGTTTAAAAAATCGAGCAAATTCTAAAAATACCTTCATATTTGAAGTGGGGCCATTTTTGACGGAGATATGGCCATTAATACAATATATAATTTTAGATGAGTCTGAAGACATTTTCTTTAAATGCAGTTTTGTTTCAAAAATCGAGCAATTTCTAAAAGTAACTTCATATTTTAAGTGGGGCCATTTTTGACGGAGATATGGCCATTAATACAATATATAATTTTAGATGAGTCTGAAGACATTTTCTTTAAATGCAGTTTTGTTTCAAAAATCCAGCAATTTCTAAAAGTAACTCCATATTTGAAGTGGGGCCATTTTTGACAGAGATATGGCCATTAATACAATATATAATTTTCGATGAGTCTGAAGACATTTTCTTTAAATGCAGTTTTGTTTCAAAAATCGAGCAAATTCTAAAAATACCTTCATATTTTAAGTGGGGCCATTTTTGACAGAGATATGGCCATTAATACAATATATAATTTTAGATGAGTCTGAAGACATTTTCTTTAAATGCAGTTTTGTTTAAAAAATCGAGCAATTTCTAAAAGTAACTCCATATTTGAAGTGGGGCCATTTTTGACAGAGATATGGCCATTAATATAATATATAATTTTAGATGAGTCTGAAGTCATTTTCTTTAAATGCAGTTTTGTTTCAAAAATCGAGCAATTTTTAAAAATAACTTCATATTTTAAGTGGGGCCATTTTTGACGGAGATATGGCCATTAATACAATATATAATTTTAGATGAGTCTGAAGACATTTTCTTTAAATGCAGTTTTGTTTCAGAAATCGAGTAAATTCTAAAAATAGCTTCAGATTGTAAGTGGGGCCATTTTTGACGGAGATATGGCCATTAATACAATATATAATTTTAGATGAGTCTGAAGTCATTTTGTTTTAATGCAGTTTTGTTTAAAAAATCGAGCAATTTCTAAAAGTAACTTCGTATTTTATGTGGGGCCATTTTTGACAGAGATATAGCCAGTAATACAATATATAATATTAGATGAGCCTGAAGTCATTTTGTTTAAATGAAGTTTTGTTTCAAAAATCGAGCGAATTCTAAAAATACCTTCATATTTGACGGAGATATAGCCATTAATACAATATATAATTTTAGATGAGTCTGAAGTCATTTTCTTTAAATGCAGTTTTGTTTCAAAAAATCGAGCAATTTCTAAAAGTAACTTCATATTTGAAGTGGGGCCATTTTTGACGGAGATATAGCCATTAATACAATATATAATTTTAGATGAGTCTGAAGTCATTTTGTTTAAATGAGGTTTTGTTTCAAAAATCGAGCAAATTCTAAAAATACCTTCATATTTGACGGAGATATGGCCATTTATACAATATGTAAATTTTAGATGAGTCTGATGTCATTTTCTTTAAATGCAGTTTTGTTTCAAAAATCGAGCAATTCTAAAAATACCTTCATATTTTAAGTGGGGCCATTTTTGACGCAGAATAGCAATTAATATAATATATAATCTTGGATGAGTCTGAAGTAATTTTGTTTTAATGCAGTTTTGTTTCAAAAATCGAGCAAATTCTAAAAATACCTTCATATTTTAAGTGGAGCCATTTTTGACGGATATATGGCCATTAATACAATATATAATTTTAGATGAGTCTGAAGACATTTTCTTTAAATGCAGTTTTGTTTCAAAAATCGAGCAATTTCTAAAAGTAACTTCATATTTGACGGAGATATGGTCATTAATACAATATATAATTTTAGATGAGTCTGAAGACATTTTGTTTAAATGCAGTTTTTTTTCAAAAATCGAGCAAATTCTAAAAATACCTTCATTTTTTAAGTGGGGCCATTTTTGACGGATATATGGCCATTAATACAATATATAATTTTAGATGAGTCTGAAGACATTTTCTTTAAATGCAGTTTTGTTTCAAAGATCGAGCAAATTCTAAAAGTAACTTCATATTTGAAGTGGAGCTATTTTTGACGGAGATATCGCCATTAATACAATATATAATTTTAGATGAGTCTGAAGACATTTTCTTTAAATGCAGTTTTGTTTCAAAAATCGAGCAAATTCTAAAAATACCTTCAGATTTTAAGTGGGTCCATTTTTGACGGAGATATGGCCATTAATACAATATATAATTTTAGATGAGTCTGAAGTCATTTTGTTTTAATGCAGTTTTGTTTCATAAATCGAGCAAAGTATAAAAATAACTTCATTATTGGCGTGGGGCCATTTTTGACGGAGATATGGCCATTAATAAAATATATAATTTTAGATGAGTCTGAAGTCATTTTCTTTAAATGCAGCTTTGTTTCAAAAATCGAGCAAAGTCTAAAAATAACTTCATTATTGGAGTGTAGCCATTTTTGACGGAGATATAGCCATTAATACAATATATAATTTTATATGAGTCTGAAGTCATTTTGTTTAAATGCAGTTTTGTTTCAAAAATCGAGTAAATTCTAAAAATACCTTCATATTTTAAGTAGGGCCCTTTTTGACGCAGATATAGCCCTTAATATAATATAAAATTTTTGGTGAGTCTGAAGTCATTTTCTTTAAATGCAGTTTTGTTTCAAAAATCGAGCAAATTCTAAAAATACCTTCAAATTTTAAGTGGGGCCATTTTTGACAGAGATATGGCCATTAATATAATATATAATTTTAGATGAGTCTGAAGTCATTTTCTTTAAATGCAGTTTTGTTTCAAAAATCGAGCAATTGAAGTGGGGCCATTTTTGACAGAGATATGGCCATTAATATAATATATAAATTTGGATGAGTCTGAAGACATTTTGTTTAAATGCAGTTTTGTTTCACAAATCGAGCAATTTCTAAAAGTAAATTCATATTTGAAGTGGGGCCATTTTTGACGGAGATATGGCCATTAATATAATATATAATTTTAGATGAGTCTGAAGTCATTTTCTTTAAATGCAGTTTTGTTTCAAAAATCGAGCAATTTCTAAAAATAACTTCATATTTTAAGTGGGGCCATTTTTGACGGAGATATAGGCCATTAATACAATATATAATTTTAGATGAGTCTGAAGTCATTTTGTTTAAATGCAGTTTTGTTTCAAAAATCGAGCAAATTCTAAAAATAACTTCATATTTTAAGTGGGGCCATTTTTGACGGAGATATGGCCATTAATATAATATATAATTTTAGATGAGTCTGAAGTCATTTTCTTTAAATGCAGTTTTGTTTCAAAAATCGAGCAAATTTCTAAAAATACCTTCATATTTTAAGTGGGGCCATTTTTGACGGAGATATGGCCATTAATACAATATATAATTTTAGATGAGTCTGAAGTCATTTTGTTTAAATGCAGTTTTGTTTCAAAAATCGAGCAAATTCTAAAAATACCTTCATATTTGAAGTGGGGCCATTTTTGACGGAGATATGGCCATTAATATAATATATAATTTTAGATGAGTCTGAAGTCATTTTCTTTAAATGCAGTTTTGTTTCAAAAATCGAGCAAATTCTAAAAATAACTTCATATTTTAAGTGGGGCCATTTTTGACGGAGATATGGCCATTAATACAATATATAATTTTAGATGAGTCTGAAGTCATTTTGTTTAAATGCAGTTTTGTTTAAAAAATCGAGCAAATTCTAAAAATACCTTCATATTTTAAGTGGGGCCATTTTTGACGGAGATATAGCCATTAATATAATATATAATTTTAGATGAGTCTGAAGTCATTTTCTTTAAATGCAGTTTTGTTTAAAAAATCGAGCAAATTCTAAAAATACCTTCATATTTTAAGTGGGGCCATTTTTGACGGAGATATGGCCATTAATACAATATATAATTTTAGATGAGTCTGAAGGCATTTTCTTTAAATGCAGTTTTGTTTAAAAAATAGAGCAATTTCTAAAAGTAACTTCATATTTTATGTCGGGCCTTTTTTGACAGAGATATAGCCATTAATACAATATATAATTTTAGATGAGTCTGAAGTCATTTTGTTTTAATGCAGTTTTGTTTCACAAATCGAGCAATTTCTAAAAATACCTTCATATTTGAAGTGGCGCCATTTTTGACGGAGATATAGCCATTAATATAATATATAATTTTAGATGAGTCTGAAGACATTTTCTTTAAATGCAGTTTTGTTTCAAAAATCGAGCAAATTCTAAAAATACCTTCAGATTTTAAGTGGGTCCATTTTTGACGGAGATATGGCCATTAATAGATTATATAATTTTAGATGAGTCTGAAGTCATTTTGTTTTAATGCAGTTTTGTTTCATAAATCGAGCAAAGTATAAAAATAACTTCATTATTGGCGTGGGGCCATTTTTGACGGAGATATGGCCATTTATAAAATATATAATTTTAGATGAGTCTGAAGTCATTTTCTTTAAATGCAGCTTTGTTTCAAAAATCGAGCAAAGTCTAAAAATAACTTCATTATTGGAGTGTAGCCATTTTTGACGGAGATATAGCCTTTAATACAATATATAATTTTATATGAGTCTGAAGTCATTTTGTTTAAATGCAGTTTTGTTTCAAAAATCGAGTAAATTCTAAAAATACCTTCATATTTTAAGTGGGGCCCTTTTTGACGCAGATATAGCCCTTAATATAATATGAAATTTTAGATGAGTCTGAAGTCATTTTCTTTAAATGCAGTTTTGTTTAAAAAATCGAGCAAATTCTAAAAATACCTTCATATTTTAAGTGGGGCCCTTTTTGACGCAAATATAGCCGTTAATATAATATATAATTTTAGATGAGTGTGAAGTAATTTTCTTTAAATGCAGTTTTGTTTAAAAAATCGAGCAAATTCTAAAAATACCTTCATATTTTAAGTGGGTCCATTTTTGACGGAGATATGGCCATTAATACAATATATAATTTTAGATGAGTCTGAAGGCATTTTCTTTAAATGCAGTTTTGTTTCAAAAATCGAGCAATTTCTAAAAATACCTTCATATTTGAAGTGGCGCCATTTTTGACGGAGATATAGCCATTAATATAATATATAATTTTAGATGAGTCTGAAGACATTTTCTTTAAATGCAGTTTTGTTTCAAAAATCGAGCAAATTCTAAAAATAGCTTCAGATTTTAAGTGGGGCCATTTTTGACAGAGATATGGCCATTAATACAATATATAATTTTAGATGAGTCTGAAGTCATTTTGTTTTAAATGCAGTTTTGTTTAAAAAATCCAGCAATTTCTAAAAGTAACTTCATATTTTATGTGGGGCCTTTTTTGACAGAGATATAGCCATTAATACAATATATAATTTTAGATGAGTCTGAAGTCATTTTGTTTAAATGCAGTTTTGTTTCAAAAATCGAGCAAATTATAAAAATACCTTCATATATGTCGGAGATATGGCCATTAATACAATATATAATTTTAGATGAGTCTGAAGATTTTCTTTAAATGTTTCAAAAATCGAGCAACTTTAAAAGTAACTTCATATTAAGAATGGGGCCATTTTTGACGGAGATATGGCCATTAATACAATATATAATTTTAGATGAGTCTGAAGTCATTTTGTTTTAATGCAGTTTTGTTTAAAAAATCGAGCAATTTCTAAAAGAAACTTCGTATTTTATGTGGGGCCATTTTTGACAGAGATATAGCCAGTAATACAATATATAATATTAGATGAGCCTGAAGTCATTTTGTTTAAATGAAGTTTTGTTTCAAAAATCGAGCGAATTCTAAAAATACCTTCATATTTGACGGAGATATGGCCATTAATACAATATATAATTTTAGATGAGTCTGAAGACATTTTCTTTAAATGCAGTTTTGTTTCAAAAATCGAGCAATTTTTAAAAATAAATTCATATTTGAATTTGACGGAGATATAGCCATTAATACAATATATAATTTTAAATGAGTCTGAAGTCATTTTGTTTAAATGAGGTTTTGTTTCAAAAATCGAGCAAATTCTAAAAATACCTTCATATTTGACGGAGATATGGCCATTTATACAATATGTAATTTTAGATGAGTCTGATGTCATTTTCTTTAAATGCAGTTTTGTTTCAAAAATCGAGCAATTCTAAAAATACCTTCATATTTGAAGTGGAGCCATTTTTGACGGAGATATGGCCATTAATACAATATATAATTTTAGATGAGTCTGAAGACATTTTCTTTAAATGCAGTTTTGTTTCAAAAATCGAGCAATTTCTAAAAGTAACTTCATATTTGACGGAGATATGGTCATTAATACAATATATAATTTTAGATGAGTCTGAAGACATTTTCTTTAAATGCAGTTTTGTTTCAAAAATCGAGCAATTTCTAAAAATACCTTCATATTTTAAGTGGAGCCATTTTTGACGGATATATGGCCATTAATACAATATATAATTTTAGATGAGTCTGAAGACATTTTCTTTAAATGCAGTTTTGTTTCAAAAATCGAGCAAATTCTAAAAGTAACTTCATATTTGAAGTGGAGCTATTTTTGACAGAGATATGGCCATTAATACAATATATAATTTTAGATGAGTCTGAAGACATTTTCTTTAAATGCAGTTTTGTTTCAAAAATCGAGCAAATTCTAAAAGTAACTTCATATTTGAAGTGGAGCTATTTTTGACAGAGATATGGCCATTAATACAATATATAATTTTAGATGAGTCTGAAGACATTTTGTTTAAATGCAGTTTTTTTTAAAAAATCGAGCAAATTCTAAAAATACCTTCATTTTTTAAGTGGGGCCATTTTTGACGGATATATGGCCATTAATACAATATATAATTTTAGATGAGTCTGAAGCCATTTTCTTTAAATTCAGTTTTGTTTCAAAAATCGAGCAATTTCTAAAAGTAACTTCATATTTGACGGAGATATGGTCATTAATACAATATATAATTTTAGATGAGTCTGAAGACATTTTCTTTAAATGCAGTTTTTTTTTAAAAAATCGAGCAAATTCTAAAAATACCTTCATATTTGAAGTGGAGCCATTTTTGACGGAGATATGGCCATTAATACAATATATAATTTTAGATGAGTCTGAAGACATTTTCTTTAAATGCAGTTTTGTTTCAAAAATCGAGCAAATTCTAAAAGTAACTTCATATTTGAAGTGGAGCTATTTTTGACGGAGATATGGCCATTAATACAATATATAATTTTAGATGAGTCTGAAGACATTTTCTTTAAATGCAGTTTTGTTTTAAAAATCGAGCAAATTCTAAAAATAACTTCATTATTGGCGTGGGGCCATTTTTGACGGAGATATGGCCATTAATACAATATATAATTTTAGATGAGTCTGAAGTCATTTTCTTTAAATGCAGTTTTGTTTAAAAAATCGAGCAAATTCTAAAAGTAACTTCATATTTGAAGTGGAGCCATTTTTGACGGAGATATGGCCATTAATAAAATATATAATTTTAGATGAGTCTGAAGACATTTTCTTTAAATGCAGTTTTGTTTCAAAAATCGAGCAATTTCTAAAAGTAACTTCATATTTGACGGAGATATGGTCATTAATACAATATATAATTTTAGATGAGTCTGAAGACATTTTGTTTAAATGCAGTTTTTTTTCAAAAATCGAGCAAATTCTAAAAATACCTTCATTTTTAAGTGGGGCCATTTTTGACGGATATATGGCCATTAATACAATATATAATTTTAGATGAGTCTGAAGACATTTTCTTTAAATGCAGTTTTGTTTCAAAAATCGAGCAAAGTATAAAAATAACTTCATTATTGGCGTGGGGCCATTTTTGACGGAGATATGGCCATTAATAAAATATATAATTTTAGATGAGTCTGAAGTCATTTTTTTTAAATGCAGTTTTGTTTCAAAAATCGAGCAAATTCTAAAAATAATTTTTAAAAAAACCATTAATATAATATATAATTTTGGATGAGTCTGAAGTCATTTTGTTTTAATGCAGTTTTGTTTCAAAAATCGAGCAAATTCTAAAAATACCTTCATATTTTAAGTGGAGCCATTTTTGACGGATATATGGCCATTAATACAATATATAATTTTAGGTGAGTCTGAAGACATTTTCTTTAAATGCAGTTTTGTTTCAAAAATCGAGCAATTTCTAAAAGTAACTTCATATTTGACGGAGATATGGTCATTAATACAATATATAATTTTAGATGAGTCTGAAGACATTTTGTTTAAATGCAGTTTTGTTTCAAAAATCGAGCAAATTCTAAAAATACCTTCATATTTTAAGTGGGGCCATTTTTGACGGAGATATGGCCATTAATACAATATATAATTTTAGATGAGTCTGAAGACATTTTCTTTAAATGCAGTTTTGTTTCAAAAATCGAGCAAATTCTAAAAAGTAACTTCACATTTGAAGTGGA